>JAJMFM010000069.1:0-67839 GCA_030574875.1 Taiozyma peoriensis
TTTTTTTTTTTTTTTATTTTTGTGCCTATTGGACTTAATCAGGCAAACGCGCTCTCAGGAACATTTATATGTTTTTACTTTCAATAGCCGCGCTTAGACTTACTTACAGTGGTCTGACGAGAAAAGAGTATCGCTAACAGCAAATGATAACGATATGTATAACAAATAGTATTCCATTTTTGAAATGCTGATTCGTCAATCTCGACGTGCAAATATTTTGACAGCTTTGTTGTCATGTTAAGCCATATAAGCTTGCCAAAATAGTGCTTCAAAAATCAGTTTGTCGTTTAGCTCAAATTTGGCGCTCCCGAAGAAGTATAATTTCTTATCGTGATTAATTCGGTAAGATCTTTGTTGAGGGGTGACAGAAGTATAAATAGTCATTGAAAACATTCTCTTCAAAAGATACAATTCAATCAAATCGATAAACCTCTACCAAATTCCCCATCAACATCAGCAAACTACTATTTAGACGATTATCATGACGCAAAGTATATACGAGACCGAATGGAAACCAAAAGTCGATCAATATAGAGCTGAACTTGCAAAACAAGTCCAGCCTTATTTGAGTCTGGTTAAAGACATTGACACATCAGATGAACATTTCAATGCTGCCGAAGCCCAATTGAAGCTTTTAACCCCAGAAGAAATTGCAATTACAACCACATCAGCCAGAGACCTAGTTGCTAAGCAGTTGAACAATGAATTATCAGCAGTTGAAATCTTTAAAGCCTTTAGTAAAAGAGGTGCCATAGCTCATCTTTTGACAAATTGTGCTATGCAGTTATTTTTCGATGAAGGTTTAGAGAGAGCTAAGGAGTTGGACGATTATAGAATCAAAAATGGTGAGTTAGTTGGGGCATTTCATGGGTTACCTATTACCTTGAAAGAATTAATGAAATATGGTGGTAAAGTTACCACAGCAGGATACGTTTCATATTTGGATAATCTGATTTCCAAATCACCTAGAGATGAAAGTGTTTCAATTCAGATTTTAAGAAAATTAGGTGCTGTTTTTTATATCAGATGCTCTCAACCTCAAACTGTTATGCATTTGGATACTGATAATAACATAATTGGTAGAACTACCAATCCATTCAACAAGAAATTAACCTCAGGTGGTAGTTCAGGTGGTGAATCTGCTGCGATCGCATTATATGCAGGTGTCTTCGGTATCGGATCAGATATTGGTGGATCCATTAGAGCTCCAGCTGCCTATTGTGGTTTATATGGTATAAGACCAACAACTAGAAGAGTAACAGGTATGAACTCTTTATCTGGTGGTGCTGGTCAAGAATCCATCTTATCATCACAAGGTCCATTGACAAATAACTTGGATGATATTGATTACTACATGGAACACTATATAAATGCCGGTGAACCATGGATTTATGATCCTAATGCAATCCCATTGCCATGGAAAACAGACGTTAAATTGCCAGAAAAGTTAACTATTGGAATTGCATACACTGATACTTTAGTAGAACCTTCCGATGCTTTAAAAAGAGGTTTGGATTTTGTTAGAGAGAAACTTTCTGCTTACAAGGATAAAACAATAGAGGTGAAATTAATCAATTATGACCATGATTTGATCGCAGATGGATTTCAACAAACAAAGCAGATATATGGTACGTCTAAACCTGTTCATTTAGAATTGTTAGGTAGATCTCAAGAACCACTTCTGCCATTGACAAAATTGTTTTTGGATTTTGCTAAACCGGAAGAAAATGATGTTTTAACGAATAACAATGTGAAAGAGAAAGTCAAACTGTACTTCCATCATTTGTTTGATGATGAAGGATTGGATTTCTTGATCACACCAACAGCCCCAAACGTTGCTGAAATACCAAAGAACTTAAACCATTGGAACTATACTTCACTTTTCAATCTTATTGACTTTCCTAATGTGATATTCAAGACCGGTTTAACATTTGATACTGAAACTGATCTGAAAGGTCCTTCAAATGTCACTGATTTCAATCCAAATGATTACGTCAATGCTCCAATCAATTTGCAACTAACTGGTAGGAGGTTTCAAGATGAGTTGATCTTAAAGGGCGCACAATTGCTCGATAAGATCTTAGAGATTCAATAAGTATTGTATTACTACATTAGATGAATAAGTTAATCAATAGCTAATCTTTTTCAAATGCCGTAGTAAACGCTTGGTACTTTAATCAATAAGATAGTCAGTTAGGAAATCTTCCCAGCGCCCACTCTATCTATTTTCCGAATTTTAAGGCCCTTAAGTTTAGTATAACGCCAGTTTTAATAAAGTGTGGATGTTCAGAAGCCTTTGGTGTCCGTAGTACTAGTCAAAAAAAAAAACACGCAAACTATTGTGGGAATCTTACCGGAAGCACAGTGTAAGCTGGGGTTTTGCCTGCCACATTGTCTGATGATCCTAACTAGGCGCGCTCAGTGTCTTCACAATTTCCTACCAGCTTCCCACCGAGTTACTGAAAAGACACCACCGCAATTGCAGGCACGCACAATAAAAAAAAAAAAAAAACACACACATCAAATTGTGGCACCAACAGGACTGATTATAACGACATGTCTTAGGAATTAGTGAGTAAATAGACACACACTTTTTGTTATTTCAGATCAAATCCTCCACTGGTTCCATGGTGCCTGTGTGATGCAATGTATGTGAATTGTTGATCCATATAAATCTAAATCATCTCGCACTTTGAGTGCTTAAGCAGTGATTTTGGATTGTAATTGTTTGATTCTTTCCACTATGTCGGATCAGACATTTAACATAGAAATGACTGAATACCTCTTGAGGAAGAAATATCCAAGGCATGATGGAGGTGATGATGATGATTTCGATGAAGTGGAATACGAGTTCATAAATCTTGACATAGACCACAATGAAATCAGAAAGAGAAGGGGGTCAAGTTTCCATAAGGTTAAATCAATATTCATAGATTATACAGAAAAGCATGAGTTGGAGCAAAAGTTCATGAGAAAGTTAGATTTCTTCTTATTGACTTCAGCGACTTTAGGATATGCTATCAAATATTTGAATCAAAATAACATATCAACAGCATATGTCAATGGCATGGATGAGTATTATCATATGGATAAGAATCAGTATAATTATTTGACTGCATTTTGGTCGAGTGGCTATTTTATTGGACAGTTGCTAACGGCTTATCTTTTGCATCTGTTTCCACCAAGGCTATTTCTTGGTACTTTGGAAATCATTTGGGGACTACTCACTTTAGTGATGGTTTATTGTACTGACATAAAGTACGTTTATCTGATACGGTTCTTAGTCGGGTTAACAGAGTCTGCATTTTTCCCATCAATAGAATATTTATTAGGATGTTGGTATAACAGTGATGAAATCACCAAAAGATCAACTCTATTTGCATTATCGTCAAGTTTTTCGAGGATTATAACTGGACCAATTCAAGTTATGATATTAAATTGGTATGATCCAAAAACTGCAAGTTTTGAACCATTTCAATATTTATTTATCTTTGACGTTATTGTATCAATACCCATTGGGGTTTTAACGATTTTTTTCAATCCAGATACTCCAACTACAACGAAGAGTTGGTATTGGAGTTCAAATGATAGATTAGTAGCACTAGAAAGAAGAAGAAAAGCTGGTGCTTTAACAAATTCAAATACAAAGGATAATCATTTCACATTAGATAGAATAAAAGGCTATTTGAAACAGGGTGAGACATATTTATTTCCATTAGTGTTTATATGTTACAATAATACTGGTTTGAACTCTATAGCTCTCACAACATACTTAAGGGATGACCTTAAACTCTCACCTAAGGTATACAACTTATATCCATCAGCTATTGCTATTATAAGTATGTTTGTTGCATTGACGGTTGGATATTTATCCGACCACTTTAAGGGAACTAAAAACTATGTCTTTATTGTCTCATACTTTCTTTGCGTTGCCTTTGGTTCTTCTTTATTAGCTTTTCAATGGGATAACTTGAACGTTAATTTCCACATTTTCCTATATTTTCTGATATCAGTTCCTGGAAGTTATGGTCAACCACAAATTTTTTCTTGGATTAATAGAACTTTGGTAGGGGATGACGTCAAAAGACACTTTGTTCTTGTTGTAACGAATACCATACCTTATTTAACATCAGCCGTTCATATTATTGTCTGGGATACAAGGCAACAACCAAGATTCAAGCTTGGTTATATCTACAATGTTATTCTAACTCTATTTGGTGTATTTATTACTTTTTTAACCTTGAACTTCACAGTCAAAAAGTTTATTATCAAAGAGAGAGGTATAAGGTATGGAAGTGAAGGTAGTTTGGACAGTATTGAGGAGGAAGAAGTTCTCATTGGACTTTCAAATACTACTAAATAGTTAATTAACTCTGTAAAATATTTGATATTTTAGCTACTATATAGTGTCTATATAGTATAATGATCTTGCATGACAAACCTAATTATAAGTGATGGTAGCCCCGATGTATTTAGTTGTATTTAAGAGGTTTAATATTGATTACCATAGTAACAAATTGTTCCATGGATAATTATACTGAGTTTTAATGAGGTATCTTAAAAATGACGTCAAAGATCTTAACAAAATTTAATTGGACCGAAAAATAGAAGTTCTTATCAAAAATTGCTAGAAAACATCAAACGACCAAATCTCAAATCTCAGAAAATATGTCATTGCAATTCCGGGCTAATTTTAGACAAAATTCGCTGAATATGCTATTCTAGTTCACTCCAAATGTCTTTGTGACTCCAAATTCGGACGTTTTCTCCTATTTTTTGCCAAAATCGATAATGAGCTTGCCACTCAAATTGAGCAAGACACAGAACAAATTCGTGAATTTTATAGATAAGTCAAGAAATTACAGTGCAAGATTCAATTTTGACAGTATAAAAGCCTTTAAAGTTGCATAAATTTAAATTAGGACAAAATCTTGGAGGCAAAAAGATTTAATCTAAAGATTTAATCTAAAACCCGCCATTTGAACTTGTCTCCTTTAAACGATATAATCTTGTACTATTCTCTTCAATATACTTTTGAAAGTTATTAGAGAAGTATAAGTTAAACTTTTTAAAAGCTAGACAAAGTTAGTGGCAATAGCTAAGTGCTAGTATTATTGCTATCCTTCTTCCTTTTTCAAATATGAAGCTCACCAAGTTTGTGGTATCTTCCACCACTTTATTGTCAGTCGCCTCTGCTTTTTCAATTCAACAAACTTTGAAAAATGATAACCTGTTACAAAAGATTGGCGAAACGTTAAAGCTACCAACTGATGCTCTTTCTGGTGATATTAGACAGTTATGGTTCGATATATCATCCAAGTTCCCATCTTCCATTGATGACTTACAATTTTGGTCAACTCCAAAAGCCTTTACCTCTAAGAAAGATTGGGACTTTCATGTCACCAATGAAGCCTTACCAAATCATACTTTGAGAGTTAAGAAAAACGACCCAAAAGTTTTGGGTATTGATAATGTCAAGCAATATTCTGGTTATTTGGATGTTGCTGATGAGGATAAACATTTCTTTTACTACTTCTTTGAATCTAGAAATGACCCAAAGAATGATCCAATTGTCTTATGGTTAAATGGTGGTCCAGGTTGCTCATCATTGACAGGTTTGTTTTTCGAACTAGGTCCATCTTCAATTGACAAGGATATCAAACCTAAATTTAATCCTTACTCTTGGAATGCCAATGCATCAGTCATTTTCCTTGACCAACCGGTTAATGTTGGTTATTCTTATTCCTCTGAATCAGTTACAAGTACTGTTGCTGCTGGTAAAGATGTTTACGCCTTTTTAGAGTTGTTCTTCAAGCAATTCCCTGAATACAAAGAACTTAAGTTCCATATTGCCGGTGAATCTTACGCTGGTCACTATATTCCTGTCTTTGCATCTGAAATTCTATCCCATGAGGAGAGAGGTTTTAATTTGACTTCTGTCTTGATTGGTAACGGTTTGACAGATCCATTAACACAATACAAATATTACGAACCAATGGCCTGTGGTGAAGGTGGTGAACCAAGTGTCTTACCTGACGAAGAGTGTGACGCTATGTTGAACTCTCAAGATCGTTGTTTATCATTGATTCAATCTTGTTACGATTCTCAATCCGTGTGGTCTTGTGTACCTGCTGCTATCTATTGTAACAATGCCCAAATAGGTCCTTATCAAAAAACTGGCCGTAATGTTTACGATATTAGAGAAGACTGTGAAGGTGGTTCATTGTGTTACACCGGCTTACAATACATCGATGACTATTTAAACCAAGATTTTGTCAAGGATGCTTTAGGTGCTGAAGTTGATACTTATGAATCGTGTAACTTTGATGTTAACAGAAATTTCTTGTTTGCGGGTGATTGGATGAAACCTTACCACAAGGCTGTGACCGATTTATTAGAATCTGATTTGCCAGTTTTGATTTATGCTGGTGATAAAGACTTTATCTGTAACTGGCTAGGTAACGAGGCCTGGGCTAATGTCTTGCCATGGTCTGGTACTGAAGAATTCAGTGCGACCGAATTGAAATCTTGGAAAGTTAATGGTGTTGAAGCCGGAAAAGTCAAAAATCACAAAAACTTCACTTTCCTAAGAGTCTATGGTGCTGGTCACATGGTTCCTTATGATCAACCAGAAAATGGTTTAGACTTCTTCAACAGCTGGATCAGTGGTAATTATGCAATCACTAAATAGAATCTAGAGTCTACAGATTGATTTTTTTGCATTTCTTGTTTACAGTTCATTATACTGTTCAATACACCCCTAAAAAAAACTTCTTTTTATATATGCCGATTTATGATACCTTATTTGATATTGATGCTTGAGCCATCTTTTGTAGCTTTCTAAAAGACTGAACTTACCCTTTTACAATCACACAACAGACCCCTTTTGCATATCTCTTTTTTCAATAAATTTCATATAATCATTTCCCGATCGCCAAAAAAATATTGAAATTAAAATTCCAATGATAATTTCCAATGCTCAAACACGGTAAAACATGGCAGTAATTGAAAGAAAGAGTAACGTTCAATCTCGAAATTCACGAAAAGTACTACAGATAGCACAATGGTTACACAAGACAGAGTCTATTATCTATTCCAGACGATAGTAGTCGTTTTTGTTGCAATTGGTGCTGTAGAGTACTTCAAAATCGGAACAAAACAAAACTACGATTACTTCCACTGTACAGCAGTGTCTAAAGACTTTGAAAATTCATCTATAAGAGAGTACAGAGCTGTTGGTAGTACATCCTGTGATAAGAGGGGCCAGCATCGGTCTGTTACGAAAAAAATTGCCAGAGAGTTTGATCCAAACGTCGAACCTGTTGTGTTTTGCATTAAAGAAGATGGTGACAAAATTGTCGGTTACGGCGCTTCAGCTACAGACGAAGTTGAGTTGTTAAATCATTGCCCACATATTATCCATTGGTAAGCTAATCGGGGTATACCTCTACAAAGCAACAAATTAGATTCAATACGAACTCTTATATAATAGATAATGACCTGCTAATTATGGATTACCCTCATCGTACATCGGACAAGCCTTATTTGTTCTAATATGACCAATAGCACCGCAAGTAGCACATCTACGTGTGGTACTTTTACCTTTACCAATGCCCTTGTTAGTTTGACTATCCTTGTTGGCCTTACGAGCATTACGACGTTCTTGATTTTTCTGTAATTTTGCCAATTGTTCTTCCAATAATTTCTTGGTCTTTTGATTCTTTTCTTCGTCATTAGTAATTTTCACTTCTTCAGGAATAATGTCTTCTTCAAGCTTTTCTCGTCTTTTAATATAGGCCCTGATTATTGCAGGATCCTTGATTATTTCATATGTTCTTTGAATCATACCGTTTTTGTCTCTAACTCTTCTTGTAATTCTCAAAAACTTTGGTGGTTCTTCTTTTTTGGTTTTTGGATCAGATCCGTCATACGTCTGTTTCCCATCATCGATGGAATTATCTCTTGGTATAGGATCAGAAAGTTGTCTTTGTTGGTCATACCAAGTACGGGAGATTTCTTCATCGTAAGCCTTTTGTTGTAGTGCAACGTTATAACTATGACCATTTGATTCGAAACTTTTGAAACCGCCTTTCATCGAAGTCTTCAAGAACGAGTAACTCTTACCATCAACGTCACCACTCAATTGTAACATGGCTTTCCCTTGGGTAGCATTGATGAAGTTCTTTGTCAAGTTCCAAAGAGTAAGCTCATCGTTGACTTCATCGTTGGTGTAAAATGCTTTGTCATCAAGCTGTTGTTGGCCAACCTGCATGGCCTCTAGCAGGGTTAGATCTTCAGGTGTAATAAGACGATCGTTAGGGAGTTCTTCTTTTAGTTTCCAAAAGCCTTGATCTTCACCAGATCTTTGATATTCCATGAATTCCTTCAATCTTTGTCTGTTTTGCATATCATTTTGATCAGGAAAATGAACAGAAATATCTCTTACCAACAACCTTTGCTCAGGACTTCTTTTGAGGACTCTAAACACTATCATCTTAAGTCTATTTTTGCTTGCAGTTGTAACTTTTCTTGAATGTGGCCCCGGGATATCTACCACTGGAAACAATTGACCAACAGTGAACAAGTGATTGATGTTCTTTAGGTAAAACTTTTGCGAAACACCACCACCAGAACTTTTAATTAAAAGAAAGTCCGTATTTGGAACATCATGTTTGAAAACGGGAGCTCTCACTAGTTTGTTATACAGCGTTGGTACAATATTTCCAGGCTCAACAAATCCAAAGTTCCAGAAAGGAGATTTATCCTGAACACCAAGTACATGAGTTTCTCCAATTGATAGTTTTGGTCTAGTCGTATCCTCTTCATCCCTCTTTCTGTAATAGTTAATGAGCTTACTACCCATACCAAAACTTGGGATGACAATCGGAACTTGTTCAGTGTGTTCCATGAAAAGAGTCTGACCAGTATCACATAGGGTTAGATCAGTGGATTTATTAAAAAGTTCTCTAATCTCCTTACCACGATCTTTCTTTCTCTTTCTTGTCTTCAATTTAGAGAAAGCCATGACAAGGCCCGGCCTGACTTTGAAAGTTGTTCTGTGAAAGTTACGGACTTGCTCTTTCGTTAGTCTAACTTTATAATATGGCGATTGTAGTCTGATTGCAGGCATCGAATGCTCGATGTTCAAGTTACCAATCGTTGATCTAATCTTACTATGATAATTCTCTTTTAACAAATCGTAATTCTTATCGTTAGAAATATTAAATTTAGATAAGAGTAATTTCTCGCTAGTGGGAATCGTTGGTATAAGTGATTTTGCTGATGATTTATCCCTTCCATCAACGAACAATAAGTTAGGATCATTAAGATCCAATTGTAATTTAGTCGGCAGTTGACCTTCAAATACGGCATCATCATCATAGTCCTCGTAAATGTCATTAAAATTGGCTTGCGTTATTGATTTCGAAGCTTTTGATGTTGTGGATGTTGCAGGAGGTATAGAATCACCGACAATAGCATCATAGTCCCATTCAAAAGTTGCCAATATTAAGTCAGGTCGTAAGTCTACTTTGGATTTCTTAGTTGTTGCCTGTCTTTCAAAGAGGTTATCCTCTATAGGTATAATTCTTTTATTCTCATTTACAGCATGATGATCCAAAGTTGATCTGAATATTCTTCTTTCATCAGCTTCAACTTCCAATCGCACCTTTGTAGGAACAAGTGGCTTTATATGCGAGGGTACTTGATACTCATATTTTTTAGCCTTTGGGCCAAATATTGCATTCATATTCAAGATAGAATGCTTTTTAAACTCTGGATAGTAGAATTTTAGTAAGTTTTCTTGAAATCTCAAGAGTTCTTGATCTTCAATGTCTTTTAAACGTTTAGCTTCTGCATCATTTTCTCTACTCTTTGTATTACTACCTCCAAAATCATCGAAGCCTGAATTATCGGCAAAATCATCCTCAACTCTATCTCCAAATAGCTTGTCAAATTGATCATCATTCTGGTTATCTTCACCTTTAGCTTCCTTCTCAAGACCTTCCATGAATTCATCATCGTCATCATTATTATTATTGTTATTATTACTTTTCACATCGGCACCACCAACCGCTGTGCCAAAATTGTCATTGCTAGAAGGCTCCTCATCGGGCAGTTCGTCTTCAGCTAGTTCATCTTCATCCTCAAAGTCAATTGCATCCTCAGCATGAACAGTTTTCATATCGGCTTTCGATCCAATCACATTATCAATATCAAAAGAACCCAAGTTCCCACTGAACAAGGCATTAAAGGCGTCATTCTCGTCCGTCAGTGCCTTCGAGGAGCCACCACTCTTCTTCAGCTTTTCATCACCCATTGAGTACTCTGATGGTAGATGGACTGTAGCAGGTATCAAATAAGTTTTAGTCCTTGCTGATGTATTTGTTTGTTTATAGAACTGTTTAAACAGCGATTTGCTTAAATTTTGTTTTCTCAAATTGCAAAAAACCTTCCGAACACCATTCGAATATGGCTTTTTAATTTATTAACCAAAAACATCACCATGACTAACATCAACTGAAAATGCTGTTGAACAGAGTTGAAAAGTTCTTGCTGTTGACAACGTATATAACTCATCAGGGAATCACTCATTAATAATGTCTGGAAAGCTTTCATTACTTGGACAATCGCTTGTCAGAAGCGCAAACGCGTTAAATTTTGGTGCTGATGCTGGCCAAGATAAACATTGGAAGCGAGACTGGTACAGTCCATCCAAACAAGTCTCACCATCTGCTACTATCACTCCAAGTGCTACCCCTACGCCATTTGGTGAAGAGAGTACTCCAGGAGTAGATCAGCAAAAGTTTCCCTTCAAGGTGAAAGCATGGGTCATTGATGATAATTTCAAGCCTGTGATTGATGGTGAAGAAGACGATGTTTTGAACCTCGATATATTTTCCCCTGTAAAGATCAAAGCTAACGCTCCAGGATTGACCGATCAGGCCATTAGGGGAGCTGTTGCCAATGACGGTGATGCTATACCTGGTATTTCCAAGAGTACAGATGAGAACAGTGCCAATGCCGAATCCCAAAGTTCAGTACCGCTCTCAGAGATAGATACTGAGGTCAACACAGAAGTCTCATCAGCGATTGAAACACCAGAAATCACTTCACAACAGGTAGAAAGTTCTGCAGAAGTGACTCCAAGAGTTGAGGAAACACCAGACGGTAATGATGGTGCTTCAGAAGAGGTGGATAAAGAAGGTGCAGTATCGGGAAGTGAAGTACCACACCTTGACCTTATAGGCACACAGTCCGTGGGAAACAAAAACGTGTCATCACAAGACGCAGTGTCATCATCTGAGCCAGTTGAGACTGTAGCAGAGGTCGATATAGCACTTGAAACTCAACCATCTGTTGAGGCTACCCAAGACACATTGAACACAGCAGAGACGGAGAAGAAGAAGGACGGTGATGGAGATGTTATAATTGAAGAATAGAAAGGCAGAGCGACGAAGGATGCCATTATAAATGTTAATCAATAATAATGAGAGCTACGAAGATTTCATGTGTAGAAGTACTTAAAATAGTAGGGTACATAGATCAATTTTCAATTTCTATTCAGCAATAACAGATTCCTCATCTAAATCTGGTTTAATCAAGAAGAAAGATACTCCTAATCTAGCTGATTTTATGGAATCTTTTAGCTGCTGTTCATTTGTGGAGTTCCATCCAGATTCAATCTCGCTGTAAAGTTTTGTAGCAAGTTCTCTATGGAATGTTCGCTTTTGCTTGATCAAATTTTTATTTTCCGTTTGATCTCCTGAACCTGTAGTTACAATCAAACATGTGTTTGATGGCAATGCCTTGTAGATCGTCTCCAGCCTATGATTCAATTTTTCAAATAGAACTTCTTCTCTCAAGCTTTCTGAGTCATCGTCTTTAGGATTGTTTAAGGAAAATTCAATCTCTTTCAGATTCCCCACAACTAGGTCATGATCTTCTAGCTTCTCTATGATGGTCTCAGTTACCTCATCATCATCGGAACATTGAATAAATCTGTTTTGGTTATGCTGTACTCTATAATGATCAACAATAACCGCCTTTTTTCTTAGTCTCTCCAAGTCATTGAATATCGGGTGCCCATCAACAACTTTACCTAATAAACCACCTTCTACCAACTTTAACTTTACTAGGTCTAAACAAGCTTTGGAATCTTCTATAGAATCATGAGAACCTTCTTGGATCGTTTTTTGTAAATGCGTCTTGGTCAAATGTTTTAGTGATGATTTAAACGGAGGACCTCTCGGGTGTTCAAAGATAATAGCAGTATCAATAATCCTAGGATGGCGCATTTGTAAAACATTCAAATCGTTTTCTAAAGAATGGCCAATAAGATAATCAGTAGAGCTCACTATACCTGAAATTCTTTCCTGTATATCTTTTAAAGTAGTCGTAACATTCTCCAAATGTTGTTCAGTGATACCACTATACTGAGTTAGATAATTTGTGATTTCATCATCCGGTTTGACAAACTCATCTAGTATCACATTTTCATCAAAATCTATCATTGAAACTCTGGTCAGCACTTTCCCTTTGGCAGTTTCACACATTTCACAATCAAGCGCAAAAGTATGAGATCCTTCGTGTTCAAACTTTTTAGTATCAGCCCACCCTTCTTGTAAAACTTGAAAGTTATTCCCATCAATTCCATCCGTATTTGGGTGAATTGGATATCCATTAAGTAGAAGATCATCGTATGACATTTTAAGTTTGGGAATAGTTAGCTTTTCATCTTTCAACTTCTTAGTTATCGTTCTTCTCTCTTTTTTGGTGAGTGGTCTAGATGTAAATGCTTTCATCAATGGATATATAGAATCTCTATCACCAGGCGCTATTGTAACCACCAATTCATCAAAGTGGTTCTCGAAGAAGTTTAAGGACGTGGGTACGCCATTCAACTTTTGTAATGTTTCTTCGGTATTGGTGACACCAAATGTCTTTGAACTTATACCAGGAATGACTAAAACAACTGTTTTAACAATCGAGTTTCGATTGGTGACTTTGAAAGCTGATGGTGATTCATTTGAAGCTTGTAATAAGAACAGTGATAAGTCTCGTAAGGTTCCAAACTTTACTTTTTTGTTCTCTTTAGTTAATTCTAAAGTTGGTGCGGCTAGACTCTTCCTTTTCTTCTCTTTAATGATCAACTCTTTGGGTTTCAAAGAAGGAGGTAATTGAGCACTTGATCTTCTTCTTTTCGATAACCTATCGTTAGTAGACTTATTGTTATTCATCTCAGCAACTATAGCGTTGGAAATACTCAGTTTTGAGACATCAGCATGGACATTGTCCTTAATATCAACCATTCCAGCACAATCGTATATAACCAGAAAAAGTTATCGATTAATTGAAATTGAAGCTGAATACTTCTTATCAAACAGAAGAGCACTTCATCTTTTCGTTGTGCTTGGGATGAGAGACATCGTTAACAATAGCATTTTTTTTTTCGGCCATTATATTTTCGATGGATCGGACACGCCCAAGTAACATATGTCACATGGACAATTTATCTACCAGAGAATGATGAATGATAACTACAACAACTTTTAATTTAGTGATCTGTTAGCTTATCAGTTTTCTTCATGTTCAGGGTCATGTACATCGAGATCACCACCAATAGGCGAGATTCCTTGAGCAGCTGTCAGGTGACGAAGAACCTGGTTCTGGGATTTCACTCTAGTCTCATAGAGACCTCTTAAAAACTCTTGATATGGAATATCCCTCAATTTACTTGAATCTGCTGGTGGCTCTCTCTTTATAGACAGTTCTGGTGGAGAAGGAACTATCTTTTCAAAAGTCTCAATAAAATCACTAGTGCCTTGTTGCTCTGTACTGATCACCCAGGATTTTGAAATCTTCTCAGCATCCAGACTTTCATTCAAAGTGTTAATTTTCCCCCAAGTATCTTGTCCATTTGGAATTAGCAACTCAGTGTAGTCAGTGAAGTTTGGTTCGACATTGAACTTGTCGTTTTGTTTAACTGGGAACTTCAAAACTGAAGAGATGTATTGAAGAACTCTGGGATTTCTTTTAGATACATCTGTATAAATTAGTGAACCATTGTTTCGTAGATTTATGCTTCTAAGGCATAGTTGTATATATTCATGTATCTCCTGATCCCAATCAACACGATTCTGTTTGTTCACCACGATAACTGTGAAGGCAAAGGGGAGTCTAGAGTAATCATCATCATGATCATCAATCGCGACACTCCACTGAAGGTCTTTCACCAGTAATGTTATACTTGAAAGAATGTTGTGAAGTTCCTTTAACCATTTCTGTGGAGCAATTGAGTAATCTAGCAATGGAACAATCAAGGTATCCTCTTTCTTCAGTCGAGACAAAACTAACTTCAAAGACGTATTATAACTTTCTCGATACTCTTCAAGTAATGTATATATCTGTAAAGTTGACAAAAGCTCGTTTGATTCATTTTTGTATTGAATATATGTATAACCAAGATGGAAATCATTGGCAATTAAATTCGTCTCGTCATAATCTAGAAAGGTATCGCTTTTATTATAAAGATTCTTGATCAATGTTTTTTGGATCTCTTTAGAACCACCTATAATTTGATACTTTGTTAGACAATCAATAGACCTCCATAAATTAATTGGATCATACTTACCGATCAGAATGATAGTCTTTGTCACTGGCCTATTGACCGTAGCTGAATCAACAAGGTCAGCCCAAACACCCATTTGTGTGCGAGTGATACAGGATAGATAGAGGCTTTGGCACTTCTGCTCTCCTCAGTACTCATACCTTTGATTCCTTTGAGGCATCTTGCTTTTCTATTTACTTTTTTTTGGTTTTTTTTTGTGACATTAGAGAATATTTCGGGAAGCCTAACTTTTCGCAGCCACGAGAGAAGGGCTGGGCTACCTTCTAAACTTTACCTGGATCAACTCTACGATGAAAACAGTTAATTGATTAGACTCTATATGATAATTTTATTAAATGGATTATGGTGAATTCAATTATTGTAGTCACCAACGTTGTATATACCAATGTCCACATCAGCTTTAGCATTCTTATCTGAGTGCCCATTGGATAAAGCTTGGTTTTGTGCTCTAACTTCCTCGAGTTCTTGTAGATAAATGTCTTCAACACCAGTTATGTAATCACCAGTAAAGACACCAACTTCGAAATTGGTAATTCTACCATCTTTAGGCTTAACACAATCGACTAAATCTTCAAGTTTCTGATAGATGACCATATCGGCACTTAGTTCTTCAGCAATCTGATCTTCGGTTCTATTATAGGCAACCAAGGCCTTTGTATCAGCTAGATCAATACCATATATGTGATTGAATCTAATGGCTGGAGCTGCAGAAGCAAAATAAACCTTTTTAGCACCTGCTTCTCTGGCCATCGTTATAATTTCTTTTGACGTTGTACCTCTAACGATAGAATCATCCACCAATAGAACAACTCTATCTTTGAATTCAGACTCCATTGCATTCAACTTTCTTCTCACCGAAGAGACTCTCTTCTTTTGATCTGACATGATAAATGTTCTTCCAACGTATGTGTTCTTAACAAAACCTTCTCTGAATGGAAGTCCTAAAGTGACAGCACATTCCATAGCAGCATTTCTTGATGTATCAGGAACAGGTATCACAACATCGATTTCATCTTTGATATTTTTACCTTTGAACAATATTTCAATGCTTTTAGCCAATTTAACACCCATTTCCAATCTTGTATGATAAACTGATATACCATCCAAGACAGAATCAGGTCTGGCAAAATAGACATATTCAAATATATCTGGAGTATAACTTCTAGCAGGAACAACTTGTCTGAACTCCACAGATCCGGACTTATGTACAATAACAGCTTCACCTGGTAATATATCTCTAAATTTTTTAAAGTTGAGAGCTTTCAAGACAACAGATTCAGAGGCAACCATGTAATCAGAGGTTCCATCGGAGTTTTCACGTTCACCAATTAACAGTGGTCTGATACCATTTGGATCTCTAAATGCAAATAAACCATAACCAGCTAAAAGACCAACGCATGCATAAGCACCACGGCATAAAGTGAATAATCCTTTCAAGGCGTTGAAAATATCATCATTGTTGACTCTTGCCTTGTTTGATTTATCCAATTCACTTGCAAAGATATTCAGCAGTAGTTCTGAATCGGAATCAGTATTTATATGTCTATGAACAACTTCGTCTAAATATTGTCTCAATTGTTTGGTATTGACCAAGTTACCGTTATGAGATAATGAAATACCATATGGGGAGTTAACGTAGAAAGGTTGAGCCTCTGAACCGGCAGATGAGCCAGCAGTTGGATATCTTAGATGAGAAATACCCAAATTACCCACCAAAGTGGCTAATCTTTGCGGAGTGAAAACTTCTCTAGCCATACCGTTACCTTTACATTGATAAAAACGACCTTTTGGACCAGAGGTAGTGATACCAGCAGCATCTTGACCACGATGTTGCAAGAATAAAGATCCATCGTAAAGCTCTGGAGCCGCGTTAGCTGTTTGATCAGCTAAACATAAACCAAGAATACCACACATCTATAAATTGTTGGTTAGTAAGTTGCACTGATTCATTGAAAGTGGTGTCGGTTGTTTGTATTAATCATTCATCGCTGTTGTAACAATTACTAATAGAGTCAGATATCTTAGATCTTTTCCTCAATTTGAATTAGGAAGTCTAACGTCTAATAAAATCTTTTTATATCATCATTTAAATTTATAATTTCACAGATGGAACAGAGATGAATATCTCCCATACCATTCTTAAACCCGGAGGATGATGATGATGATGATAACAACACTGGAGCACTCGAATGCGGATAACGTACCTTTTAAAGATTGAGATTACGCGACAAGAACAAGTCAAAAGTTCACGAGTGAAATGTATAACACTTAAATTAAAAAGAAGAGTATGAAAACTCTTCACATAGTTTAACTTTATTTTAGACTAAAAGATCTTCTTTAACTTCAAAAAAAAAATTAGTTAATGGGTTCAAAATTTTTTTTCTTTTCTTTTTCAATTGCAAGTCAAAAAATTTTCCAGTCAGTTAATTAAAATTTAAAACCAGAGAAAAATCCCATTAATCATTTACCACTATTTTTTAGACTCGGGTAGAATTAACGCAGGAAATCGAAATCCGACCTTTTACGAGGGGAAAAAACTCACGTGAGTCTGACTTTTATTTAGACATAGACAGGAACCAAGATTCTTCCAGATTTATGTTTGATTCCATTAAACTTAGTTGCTAGTTTCCCTCCTGAGAAACTTGGTTGAGACCAGCCTATCTTCTTTGTGGGTATGGTCAATCCATAGATCAAGTTTGTTTGAACAGTTTGAAGTAATTTTAAGGCAATTCCAAATCTTCTATATTTTTGGCATACGTAAATTCGACTTATCCCAGCCATCAAATCTAGTTTAATATCGCTAACGATTTTCCCATCCTGAATCGAATACCAACTTCCCTGTGTGATAAGTTGGACAGAGACAATTGCAATTGCGGTTTTGGCTTTGACATACACAAATACCGAACCTTTATCGTCTTTATCCATCCAAAATTCATTGTCATCAGGTGCTCTAAGATCTCTGTTGACAATCTCCAAGAGATCTAAAGCTGCAACAACTTCTGGTTGCTTTGTAGAGTTGACTTTAACAATGCGTTCATGGTTATCAATGATAAGAATCGTATCACCCCAAAGATGACTCCATTCACGACCGTTAAGACATCTATCATGGAATTTCTGATGAAGCTTGACGTCAGATTTAATATTCTTAAGATATGACATTCCGCACTCGTTACATCGTATCTTCTCGTTTAATCCTACGGCAAGTAATGCTTGTTTAAAGCTGCTGTTGGATTTCTTGACTTGATATTTCGTCTTATGAATTGTAGACTTGGGAAGCTTTACATCATCATGTGGGCTCTTTGGCGGTGGGGAAGATGATGAGAATGTGGAAGAATGGCTATATTGACTCGAGGCTGGAGAGCTTCCAGCGCTTCTAGGATTCGATATTAATCGCTGTTGTGCTGGATTCATCCTAGCTTTTAATTTAAGTTGTTGATCGATCAATTTCAACTGGGTCAACAGCTTATATATTGTTTTCTCACTATAAGCAGCTATTGTTGTAAACGCGTAATTATGTATTTTTTTTTTTGGAGTAATTTTTTTTTTCCAGTAGGAGCTACTGTGTATCAAAAATGAAATATTTCCAAGTACATTTCATCAAACCTGTCTGGACAGAATATTTCACTACTTCATAGTCTCAAGTCAGGTTAATAACAAGGAGTAACTTGGCTTAATCTCAATGTCATATCCAAGCACAATTGTTTCCTCCATAATTCTTAGTGCTTAAGGTTAGCATTTGCAAATAACTTAAGTTTTCTTTAGATCGCAAGAAATTCCAAAAGAGGTAACAGTTCGGAGGTTCTGGTTCTATAATCTGATTGTGACACATACAATCTCAGCTCCAGTGTAAGATTTACCTCCCAACAACTATTATCGAATGAACCATCGTTCTGATGTTATCTAGCTATGGCTTTATATCTACAGTCTATTTCAAGTTTCTGATTATCGCTAAAGAGACAGACTGCCATGTTTTTAGAAGCCTTGTTTTTGTTGGAGATGGGACTTTTAGTCGTGTGAAGACAAGTATACCTTGATATGCCATGTCGGCTAGCAAGCCTTTTCTGCCAAAAACTAGCTCTGTTAAATTATTAACTCAACTCTGGAGTAATGCTTGAACTGAATAACCATAGTTAGTCAAGTTAATCCACAGTGCATGGCAGTAAGGGACATTGATGTGACATCTGAATGAGGAAGTATAATCTTCATGATTATTGCAAAGTTTAATAACAAATGACGACGATAAGGGGGGGTTATTTGGGTAAGCCTGAGGTAATTGAATAGCCTTATATAAAACATTGTTTGTGTCTGTTATTGAAACAACTGCATGCATTCTACGAAATAAAATTTAATGTTCTCCAGAACTACATACAAGACTTTGAGCAATTTACATGACTACTTCACCGACAACAAAGAGACAAAAGGTTTCAAAACAGTTGATTCTTAGTGCTGCTACTAGAGGCGGTGCCGCTAATTGGAGGGATCCAAACGATACATCCAGGGGATTTTCAAATGGTATTGAATCATATATTGAACTTGCTAAGCTTGCAAATAAAGGTAAGCTCCATTCAATCTTCTTCGTTGATCATTTGAGTTGGTTCGATGTTTATGGCGGTGATCATTCAACCTCTGCTAGATTAGGTGTTAATGCTGCTAGAATTGATCCTACTGCAGTTGTATCTGCCCTATCGCAAGTCACTGAAAATATTGGTTTTGGAATAACAATTAGTACTGTCAGCGAACATCCTTATCATTTTGCCAGAAGACTAGCATCCCTTGATCAATTGACCGGTGGTAGGGTTGGTTGGAATATTGTTGCTTCATATCTTCCATCTGTTGGGGAAAATTTATTAGATGGTGCTCCATTACCAGAACATGATGAAAGATATGAAAAGACCCAAGAATACTTGGATGTTCTTTACAAATTACTGCTATCTTCCTGGAGAGATGATGCAATTGTATACGATAAGGAAAAAGGTGTCTTTGCCGATCCAGATAGAATTAGAAAGATTAACCATGAGGGAAAATTTTTCAAAATTCCAGGACCTTCAATCACTGAACCTACCAAACAAAGGTTCCCTTTGATTATTCAAGCTGGTGCTAGTGAACGCGGTAAATTGTTTGCAGCTGAAAACGCTGAACTTGTTTATATAACTCTTCAAGATTATGAAAAGACAGCTCAGAATATAGCCGATGTTAGAAGGATTGCAAGTGAAAAATTTGGCAGAGATCCAAAATCAATCAAGTTTATTGCACCATTAAGTGTTTTCGTTGCGAAAACTCACGAAGAAGCAGTTGAAAAGCAAGAGGCGTTTAAAAAACTTCAAGATCCTGAAGGACCTTTAGTCATCTTTGGCGGTACTTCAGGAATTGATGTTTCTAAACTTGGTTGGGATGATCCAATTCCTGTTGCTAACAATACAACCAACGGAATCAAAGGTAGTATTGAGAGTGTTATCTCTAAAGATGGAAAACCAAATAACTCCAAGAGACACTTAGTCAATCAACGCTTGAATGAACGCACCAAGTATGTTGGGACGCCTACAGAAGTTGCGGATTTGATCGAGGAACTTGTCAATCAAACAGATATCGACGGATTGAACTTTTTTCAAAATTCTTTCCCTTCTGGTTTAGAAGACATAGTCGAATTACTAGTTCCAGAATTACAAAAAAGAGGGTTGGCCCAAACTGAGTATTCTGTCCCTGGTGGAACTTTCAGAGAAAACTTCTATGGAAGAAAGGGTGAATCATTTGTTTCTGAGGATCATCCAGCTTATAACTTGAAATGGAGCTCTGGTGTTTCTAAAGAACAGTTTGAAAAAGACTTGAAAAAGTATGAAAAGTTACGGGACCAAAGAAGAAAGAAGTCAAAAGTTTAGTGAGCCATCTTCAAATCACAGTCTTAGTTCTTCACAGTGTTGAGGTTTGAAATGCCTATTCGTATAGATAACAGTGCTACATCCATATCAGGCCCAAACAAGTTTAAATCGTTAATATCGTCAATCATATGGTCCGTTGTATAAGGTACCGTAACTGATGGAAATATCGTAACTTTTTCCATTAATACTCAGTTACATCATATGTTGTATGTAGATGTTTAATAAATGTGTTCATCTGACACAATGCCCTGTAGTTTTCTCTTCTTTAACACTAAAGTTAGCTCTGATGACTTTCTCTGCTCATCTGAAAATTATTCCTAAATCCTCCGAGTCTTCAAAAAAAAAAAAAAAAATGGGGAAAATAGCATCATAAATGGTTTTTTGTATAACACTCAATAACAGATCACTCATTGATATACTTCCCACAACTACCTATTCAGCGAAGCCGTAGGCAATTATGACTTCCACTAACCCTGATCCTAGCTTCAGTCATCTATTACCTCTGAATGGACAATGGAAGAAAGATGTCACCAACTGGTTAAGTGAAGATGTTCCATCTTTTGATTATGGTGGGTATGTTGTTGGTGATAATGCGCATACTGCAACCCTTTGGTGTAAGTCAGAGGGTGTTGTATCAGGTATACCGTTTGCTCAAGAAGTTTTTGATCAATGTCAGCTTGAAGTTGAGTGGCTAGTTAAGGAAGGTACATATCTGACTCCAAACAAAAAACAAGCGGTTGCTAAAGTTAAAGGTCCAGTTAGAAATATTCTTCTAGCAGAGAGAACTGCTTTAAACTTACTTGCGAGATCTTCTGGGATTGCTACTCAATCATACAAGACTATATCATTAGCTAGGGAGTCTGGTTTCAAAGGTATTATTGCTGGTACAAGAAAGACCACTCCAGGTTTGAGAAGATTAGAGAAATATAGTATGTTGGTTGGTGGCTGCGACCAACATCGTTACGATCTCAGTTCAATGGTGATGCTTAAAGATAATCATGTATGGTCGACTGGGTCAATTACTGCAGCAGTTACCAATGCTAGAAAGGTGTGTGGATTTTCAGTTAAGATAGAAGTTGAATGTCAAAGTGAAGAAGAGGCCAATGAGGCCATTGAAGCTGGAGCTGATGTCATCATGCTAGATAATTTCGATGGTGATGACCTAAAACTTGCAGCACTAACTCTTAAGGAAAAATGGCAAGGTCAGAAGTCTTTCCTCTTGGAGTGTAGTGGTGGACTAAATTTAAATAATTTGAAAGACTATATAACCAACGAGATTGACGTTTACAGTACCTCATCGATCCATCAAGGTGTTGGATACGTTGATTTCAGTCTGAAAATTGACCATTGAGAGATGTTGTATATAAAGTATCTACTGCCTATTCGATTTGTAGCAAACGCTTTTTGAAATTCGACTTTCATCATCATCTTTATTACTATTAAGATTCAAAACGCATGATGCGGAAAAACATATAATCTTAAAAAAAATATTGGATTTGTGCCGGATTCTATACAGTAATAATATAGATCAATTTTAGTTGTATTATCCACGCAGTTTATACCACAGGATAAACAATGTCTGACTCATGGCAAGATGTTGTTGATGATAGCAGACAAATGAACTCCGAAGAAGAGCTTGAGGAGGAGATTGAAGAGCAGTTCAAAGACCCTCATGTTGATTTTGTCAAAGGTAAGTTGTAGTGAGACATATCAGTTACTGATTACAGAGTTGACTAACATGATCAACGTGAAGGACTTCGCGAGATGGAGGCAGTGGGGCTAGTGGATATTGGGGCACTGGGGTCATGGTCTGTCTCCTCGTTCAAAAGTGGATCTGGTATCAAAGAATTGAGGGAGGATAGCTCTACAGGGTTTTGGCAATCAGATGGACTACAACCCCATCACTTAGACATACATTTCTCCAAAAGAGTCTCAGTTTCCCGTCTCTCAATGTTTACTGACTATCAGTTGGATGAATCATATACCCCATCAAAGATTGTGGTTTTGGCGGGTCATGGATTTCATGATTTGTTAGAGGTGATTACATTGAATCTCAACCAACCAACTGGTTGGACTCATGTTGAGTTTGACAAGATAGGCGGTTTAGAGAATGGGCTCAAAACATTCTTAATACGTATACTTGTGGTTGCCAATCACCAGCACGGGAAGGATACACATCTTAGGGCGGTTAAGATTTACTCGCCAATGGCTGTATTTTCTATGGACTCTAGCATCTTAGGCTCATTTACTAGTAAAAAGTTATTGTCGGAATCAACAATACGATGATATAAGCTCCAGAATTGTTTCAATCTCACGAATCTGTCTACTTCAAAAGCCGTGTAACAAATCACATGGATATAATTTCCAACGTATCATACTTTGTGTCAAAGCATCTCATTGCTCTGGTGATGAATTGATGATATATAGCCTTTTTTGTTTACATTTTCCTCTTTTGGTAGGGTGTGCTGCGTCAACCGAAAGGACATTTTTTGTCGATGATTGTGAAAAATCAAAAAAAAAAAATTCAAGCTAGTACTTCTTTGATTTTTTATTCACTATGGAATATCTACTTTGGCGAACAATTTAGTGGCTAATATTCTCTAATAATTTGTTAGATTCCTTGTTGAAATTATAGGTGCTTAATTGATTATTTGTTTAAAATGTCAGAACTTGAGTCAATTTCATTCTTGCTGGATCAATCGTTGAATCCTTTAACATCTAAACAAGCAGAGCAAAATTTACGCTCGCAAGAGTCAACACAAGGTTTCCCTCTAACTTTATTACACGTTGTTGCTTCGAGTAATTTACCAATATCCACTAGACTTGCTGGTGCATTGTTCTTCAAGAACTTTATCAAGCGTAAGTGGATTGACGAGAATGGAAATTATTTGTCACAAGATGCTGAATTGATCAAAAATGAAATCATTCCTTTGATGATCTCTTTGCCAAATAATCTTCAAGTTCAAATTGGTGAAGCCATCTCAGTTATTGCAGATTCAGACTTCCCTGAAAAATGGCCTACTTTAGTGGACGATCTAGTGAATAAACTATCGGAAGATGATATGGTTAACAATAAAGGTGTATTGACAGTTGCACATTCTATCTTCAAAAGATGGAGACCTTTATTTAGATCTGACGCTTTGTTCCTAGAGATCAAATTAGTCTTGGATAAATTCACTCTCCCATTTCTGAATCTGCTAAAGAAAGTAGACGAACAGATAGATGCCAATTCTAACAACAAAGCTCAATTACAGATATTGTTTGATGCCCTTCTTTTATTAGTAAAAATTTACCATGACCTGAATTGTCAAGATATCCCTGAATTCTTTGAAGATCATTTGAACGAAGGTATGGGTATAATTCACAAATATTTGGTCTACAACAATGATTTGTTAAAGGAAGATGATGAAGAAACTGAGATCGACACATTAACAAAAGTGAAAACATCCATATCTGAACTAATCCAGCTATATACCACTCGATATGAGGATGTATTTGAACCTCTGATCAGCCAATTCATCCAAAGTTCTTGGAATTTACTTACAACTACTGGTCTACAACAAAAGTATGATATATTGGTCAGTAAATTGCTGTCATTTCTAACATCTGTTGCTAAACTTCCTAATCATTTTAACATATTTAACAACGAAGCAGCTTTGAAAGAGATAACTGAAAGAATTATCATTCCAAACTTGACAGTCAGAGAATCAGATGAGGAGTTATTCGAAGATGACCCAATAGAATATATTAGACGTGACCTTGAAGGTTCTGATTCTGATACGAGAAGAAGATCTTCAATCGACTTTTTGAGAGAGTTAAAATCTAAAAATGAAAGTCTTGTAACTGAAGTTGTTTTAAAGTATATTTCTCACTACTTGCAGGAGTTTCAGTCAAATCAATCTAATTGGAAATTCAAAGATTTGGCCATATACTTATTCACAGCTCTGGCCGCAAAAGGTTCTGTTACTAGCTCAGGTGTCTCATCGACCAACTTGCTATTGGATGTTGTCCAATTTTTCTCCACTAACATTGTTTCAGATTTGATAAATTCCGATATCCATCCAATTTTAAAAGTTGATGCCATCAAATATATCTATATCTTTAGAAACCAATTAACTAAAGCTCAGCTATTAGAGTCATTCCCAATCTTGGCCAAGCACCTTGAGTCTTCTGAGTTCGTTGAGTATACTTATTCAGCTATCACTATTGAGAGAATATTGTCAATTAGAGACGAATCACATAACTTACTATTCAAAAAGTCTGACATTGAACCATTCGTGCAAGAATTATTGACGAGTTTATTCAGACTAGTTTTGAAGAATACTGCATCACCAGAAAAACTTGCTGAGAATGAGTATTTAATGAAGACAGTAATGAGAGTTTTAATAATTGCGGAAGACAAAGTTGGTACCTACAGTACGAATTTGGTGGAACAACTGTTATCCATCATCAGCATTATTGGAAAAAATCCATCCAACCCAAGATTTTCTCATTTTACCTTTGAGTCTGTGAGTGTAATTATGAAGTTTAACTCACAACAAAACTGGTCAAAACTAGTTGAAATATTAATTCCTTCATTGCTATCAGTTTTAGGTCAAGACGTCCAAGAATTTGTTCCGTATATTTTTCAAATTTTAGCATACCTATTAGAAGTAGCACCAAAAGATGCTCCTATTCCAGATGCCTATAAGCAACTAATTCAACCGTTGTTATCTCCAGCAGTCTGGGAGTTCAGAGGTAATATTCCAGCAGTGACAAGATTACTAAGAGCTATAATCAATAATGATTCTTCAGTATTCTCTGATCTAACTCCGTTGTTGGGTGTCTTCCAAAAATTGATTGCATCTAAGCTAAATGAAAACCATGGGTTTGAACTATTAGAAACCATTTATGTGAGCGTTCCAGACACAAAATTAGAACCATATTCTAAGAACATTGCAATCCTGTTATTACAGAGATTACAAAATTCTAGAACAGAGAAATATGTCAAGAAGTTAATTTTATTTATAAGTAAATTGACTATTATCAAAAACACTGACTATGCCATCAATTTCTTTGAAGCAGTACAACCTGGGATATTTGGAACCATCTATGAGCAATTTCTTTTACCCTCTGTTTCAAATATCAGTAATCTGTTAGAGAAAAAAATTGTTGCTATTGGATTGACAAATTTGATTAGTAGTACTTCATTTTTGAATGGATCATACACTAAGTTGTTATTTCCTACTTTGGAAGTCTTGCTATCAATTACTACCTCAGAATCCATTCATAGCATTAAGGCAGAACATGACGAGGCTGCTGATTTAGAATTCGATGAAGTTTCATCGTTTGGCTCCAACTTTTCAAGGCTAGCTACAATTGGTATCAAACCATATGATCCATCAGTTGGGGTTGATAATATCCAAGGTGGTAGAGTTTATTTCGTTGAACAGCTGAAGTCCTTGAACAACGGATCTGGTCAAACATTTATTGCTCAACTAAAAGGTCAACTAAGTGAATCTGGATTGAAAAGCTTGTCATTATTGGGATTTTAAAGATATTTTAGATCTGAAATCATATACCCTTATTCAGTCTCTTTAATCTCTTCTTTTTTTTTTTTCTTCTTTTGATATATAATTTGGAGCTAGCACATCATCTCAAAGCTATCGCTATAATAAAAAGTTTAATAAGAAAACATTTTGTCGTGTAGATTTTACTACGAGATAAATCATCGAATAAGTACTCTACTATTTTGAGTTGTAGTCAGACAAGGAATAAACAGAAGGAATTCAATTTAGAAGTAAAAATCGTAACACATGAAAAAACATTAAGAAATATTGGAAACCCCCCAATAGAACAAGTGATAGAGCAAGACTCATACAATATTCGTTTGTGGCTCGACAGAATCTTGATTTTCAAAGGAGTTTAGAGTTGTAGTTGGATCATTCTTAGTACTTTCAGCCTCTTTGGTTTCAATAGTTGAGATTATCTCATCATTTACCAGAGCCGGTCCCTCTGCCTTTGCCCTTGAATTTGCCTCATCGGTTGTACCAGTTGAAGGAGGAGCTGTAGAGGAAGAATCTGAAGCAGGGACTGCAGCGGCAGCGGCAGCTTCTCTTTCGCGTTCAGCGATTTCAGAAGCCGTTAAAAATCTACCACCTTGACCTCTTGGTCTTCTCATTGCATGTTTATGCCTTGATTCATGAAGATATGGTCTCCTACCACGAGCAACTTTTAAACTTTCTTCAAGTTTAGCTCTAGCTATTCTTCTCTTGAGAATTCTATGATATTGTTTAGCATTCACATAAAACGGTTGCTCAGCAGGCTGTTCTATATCTTGGGCTGATACGCCATTTGTGTGTTGTGATATGTAATGTAGATTGTCATCGTCGTTTTCTGAATCATCAACGGCATTAATATTGTTTTCGGTGTTGTTGCTGTTGTTGTTGCTATTGTTATTATTACTATTGAGATTATCATTTCTGTTAGAACCAATGGTATTGTGATTATTATTGAAAGTCAAATTCAAACCAGATATGGATGTGAAATTATTTGTAAATTCTTCATAAGTTTGTGGAGCATCGTTTGAGTTATGTGAATCAGTTAGAGGTGTAGAAACTTGAGACGTCTGGTTTGCTGTGTTATTACTACTATTGTTACTATTGTTGATTTTATTCAAGTTCTGCGGCTGTTGATTCAAGACACCAGTTTGAACGTTGTCTGATTGTATAGATTGTTGTGGAGTACCATTGAACTGTTCTGGAAAATTATTGTCCAAAGTTGAGGTATAATAGCTCGGTTTGGTGAAATACTGCTCATTGTTTAGTATCTGTGGCGAGTTGATGGACATCTTAAGGTTTTTATAACGTAAAGAGGAGCCGTAGTTGTATTAAACTTGATTTTGATGCTGATGATGTGATGATGATGATTGAAGCAGTTCTTAGTTTATATTTGTTCGAGATGATCTGAGAAAAAAAAAAGTATTAGCAACAGGAATAGTTTGGTGCTCTATTTGGATAACTGGTTAAGACTTTACAGATGTAAATCCATTGATAAGAGTATTCCTTGAAAGTTTGAATTCGAGGTTGGGCTCAGTCAAAAAAAAGATGTTTAGTATAAGATTGCACCCTCGAAGAAAAGGTTTCTCAATTTCAAGATTTTAACGCTAATTATTATGAAAATTGACTATATTTGGAGGGTGTAAAAAACCAAAAAAAAACAAGCAAAAAACGAGGAATTTTTACATACTAAGTAAAATCTAATGGCCGAAAGGGGAAATAAACGCGGATGAAGTAAAATATTTAATTAATTAGCCATCATTTCCCGTGTTCCGGTGGTCGGATTTTCTTAACTTTATTATTTAGTTTAGTGTTGTTCCGAGGCTCTTTTTTCAGAATTGAGAAAAAATTGAACCGGAATTGATGTCACTTTTTTTTTTATCAGTAAAATTTCTAATCTTTGGGTTTGTTTGTCTTGTCTTTTTTTTTTTTTTTGCCACAAAAATAATTAAATTTCTATCTGTCACATTTTTTTAGTACTAGTAAAATAGTAAAAATTAGGCTTTTTTTTTTTGTATCAAAATTATACGTCTATTTTTCTCAATAATAAATCTTAACTTCATAATCGCCTCCCTTTTTCCCCCTTTTTTTATTCTTTTGGTTCAAAGTATATATTTAATTTTATCTTTAACCTCTGTTTTGAGTAACTTTTAAAATTAGAGTCATTCTTAATAATATATATAACAGTCTATATTTACACCATAAAGGTATAGGAAAAGAGATATTATCAGTCACACTACGGTCGCAATGACAGAACTATCGAAATCAAAGTTGCTCGAAACAAGAACTATACTCTATGATAGATTGAGTACATATGAGTCAATTACCATTGGTAGATCGTCGAAGCGTAAAACTAACGATGAAAGAATTCAAGATGAACACAATCTATACTTTGATGATAGAACAATATCTAAAGAACATGCGGTCATTGACATAATTTTCCCTGGTGATGTAGATTATAGATATGACACTGAAGATGATGAAGATGAGGAGGAGAACAATGATGGTGATGGTGATGATGATGGTGATGGTAAAGAGAAAAAAGAAGATGACATTTTACCAACAGTTCAAATCACAGATTTAGGTTCTCAACATGGTACTGTTTGGAGAGACAAATTAATTCCAGTTGATGCCACAGTTACTTTGAAAGATGGGGATTTGATTGGTCTTGTGACTACAACTAAAAAATCAATAGTTGATAATTCAGAATCGGCTGCTGATTCTATTGCTGATTGGCATGATGCCCTGCTAGATTCTTGTAAGCTTGTTTTCAAAGTTCATATCGAAAAGGATAGGTTGGTTATTGAAACTGTTAATTCATTTGAACCCCAATCTTCAAAATATATTGATGATATTGATGATATTGATATTGATGATGATGTATCAACTTTAGATGAAAGTAGTGGACCTGAAGAAGATTCAATCGTTTCTGAAAAAGTGTTCAGTATCGATTTAACAAAATTGGATAACAGTAGTGAAGAGGAAATTCAATATGATCCAATTAGATGTACCTTCCCTTCTCCACAGTTATGTGTTAAACCATTAAAGAGAACATTTGATGAACTGGATCATTCTGATGAAGAGCAAGAGGATGTCTTTCATACTGAATCTTTCAAGAAAGAAGATGAAAAGAAAGAAAATGCTGAAATTGATAATAATGATGACGAAGAAGAAGATTTTGATGATGATGGAGGTTCCGTTCCTGAGTATAAAAAGATTAAATTGGATATCGATGAAAATCTCAACATTCATAATTATAATGAATCTAAGACTTTAAAGTCGACAATATATGCTGGATTGGTTGGTGCTGTAATTGGTGCCTCATTAACTTTTACAACATTGGCTTCCATTGGTAGCAGCTACTCTTCCAGTGTCTAGGTTCCTTTCATCACACATTCATATCATTCATACTTTAATTCATTTTTTTTTCATTTTTTGGTTTGATTGATAATTTAATATTGCTGTTTGATGGATAGTTTGGAGGGTTTCTTTACAGTTTTGGGGTTTGTTTGGTTTTGGTTATGGTTATGGTTTGGTTTTCTTGGTTATGGTTTAGGTGAAACTCTCGATTAATTATCGAAGTTGTTTTAATATATTTCTTTACTTTGATATTGACCTTTGAAGTTGATTTGATTCTACTAGTAGCTTGTTACGTAATCTTTCTGTTTTGAGTTGATAAGGAAAAAGTTGAATTTAAAAAAGAAAATTATACGCGAACAAGATTTTTTTTTCAGCTCATCTTGAAATGATCATAATATTTGGCACAAAAGTCTTTTTATCCCCAATTTAGTGCAGTTCAAGAGTCATATACTTCCATTAGATTGTTGTTCATTAAGGTTTGTTTGAAATGCTATCTCTTCGACGTTTGCCTGGTCGACTTTCATATCGTTCATATATAGCAAAACGTCATATATCTTTGAATGCGGAATTAACGAATGCTTTAATCACCGCAAAGGAATTACCTGTTGTTATTATTGGAGGAGGTCATGCTGGTTGTGAAGCCGCTACTGGTGCAGCTAGAAGTGGTGTAGAGACGCACCTAATAACTCAAGACCTGGATAAGATAGGTACCTGCTCCTGTAATCCTTCTATGGGTGGGGTTGGTAAAGGTACATTACTCAAAGAAGTTGATGCATTAGATGGTATAGCTCCCAAAATTGTTGACAAAGCTGGTGTTCAATTCAAAGTTCTTAACAGTTCAAGGGGTCCTGCTGTTTGGGGACCAAGAGCTCAGATTGATAGAAAAATCTATTTACAAGAGATGCAATATGCCTTAAAAAACTATAAGAATCTAAACCTTTTACAAGGTCAAGTTAAAGATTTGATCATCGAAGACGCAGATAATGAACATGAAGCTTCAGAGGTTAGGGGCTTGATATTAGAAGATGGGAGGATCTTTAAAACTTCTAAAGTTGTAATCACTACAGGAACTTTCTTAGGTGGTGAGATCCATATTGGATTATCAGCTTATCCATCTGGCAGAATTGGTGAAAAGGCAACATTTGGTATATCTAAAACATTAAACGATGCTGGGTTCCAACTAGGTAGACTGAAAACTGGTACTCCACCAAGACTATCTTCAAAGACGATTGACTATAGCAATTTAGAAGTCCAAGAAGGTGATAACCCACCACAGACAATGAGTTTTATGAATGATAGAGTTTCAATAGTGGATCAACTAGTATGTCATGGAACCCGTACGACTCCTGAAATGCATCAACTTTTACGGGAGAATTTGCATAAATCCATACATATCAGAGAAACTGTGAAAGGTCCAAGATATTGTCCTTCTATAGAAAGTAAGATCATTAGATTTCCTGAGAAAGAATCTCATAGAATTTGGTTGGAACCTGAAGGTTTAGATACCGATTTCGTGTATCCAAATGGTATATCTGTGACGATGCCAGAAGATATTCAACTGCAAATGGTTAGGATGATTCCCGGTTTGAAGAATGTCAATATGCTTCAACCAGGGTATGGGGTGGAGTACGACTATGTTGATCCTAGACAACTTCGTCAAACTTTAGAAACCAAGTTAGTTAATGGATTGTTTTTAGCTGGTCAAATTAATGGTACCACAGGTTATGAAGAGGCTGCATCACAAGGATGTGTTGCCGGGATAAACGCTGGATTGAGCTATCAAAATAAAGAACAACTCAAACTATCAAGATCAGATGCTTATATCGGTGTCATGATAGATGATCTTATAACTAAAGGTGTTAGTGAACCTTATAGAATGTTTACATCAAGATCTGAGTTTAGAATAAGTGTGAGATCAGATAATGCTGATTTGAGATTGACTGAAATTGGAAGAAGATTGGGTGTTGTTGAGGAAGATAGATGGAGTAGATTTTCAGAAGATTTGGATGTAATGAATAGAACATTGACTGAGATGAAGGATTTACGCTTATCATCTCACAAATGGTCTTCATTACTTGGAATCAATATAGACTCGGACAGTACCAAGAAATCGGCGTACGAGATGTTAAGATTTAATAACGTTAACGTTTCTACAGTTATAAAGGCACTACCAGAGAATTTCCACAAAATTCCAAACAGAATATTACAAAAAATTGAAATCGAAGGGAAATATTCACCTTACGTTCATAAACAAAGAGATTTTATTAAAGCATTTCAATCAGATGAAAAGTTGTACTTACCTCTGAAATACAACTACTCAATACTTCCATCCTTAAGTTCAGAGTGCAGAGATATACTTAATAGAGTTCAACCAGAGACAATCGGACAAGCAAGAAGAATTCAAGGGATGACTCCAGCTTCTGTATTTGAACTTTACAGATTGGTTAAAGGTAAACAATCACAAATTAGAGAAGAAAGAGAATCTATACTCTCAACTATATAGTTTATTAAATTTACACTTGTACATAAGATGTTAAACAGAACTTATTCATTATCTCGTAAGTTTATCAATATATCGTCTGATTTGTAAAACATCCTCTAAAGGCAACGATTCATCCACCAGTTCTAGTAGAGTATCGACCGACTTCACCATTCTTTGTCTCTTCAATAAAAGATAAACAGTTCGAAGATCAATTGTCTTGAGCTTTGCATGGTTTGCATACGATTTCAGCGAATCGCTTATCTCTTCAAAGAACATCTCACCACTTTCTTCTAGAGCAGCATGTGCCTCATTGCTCAGTGACTTCCTTATTGTGACTTGACTCAATTTTTTGAGAGATCTAGCACTGATCACTGTCCTACTCAAGGGTATAATTTTCTTAGGTCCCCTTGTTTTGACAACTCTTGCTTTTCCAGGCTGATCCAATGACTGCTTTGGCCCTATATTGTGAGTGTTCTTTTCTTCAATTAGGTCATCTTGATCAGAAAAATTGAGCTCTTGATGGATATCAGGCATGATTCCAGCTGGTATAGCAACATCAGAATACTGCAACTCTTCTCTTGGTGAAGGTGTACGTATATCACCCAACAGTTGTTCTGGAGTCCTTTCAGGAGATTGACCTTCCGGGGATATTATTGGAGACACTGGGTCTATCGGTACCCTTAAAGGATCTGATTGGATGTCAAACTCGTCTCCATATATTTCATCATCAAAGTACTGTGGATTTCCGCCCAATCTCTTTTCATTAGATGCTTCTCCGGTATTTAGAGCAGTGCTAGATCGCACATCAAGTTCATTTACACCACTTTCTTCTTTATCTATCTCTTCTTCTTCACGTCCATGCGATTCTTCCACCTTTTCTTTGGCAAGCGCTCTTGAAAGGACTTTTAGAGTGTTCTGTGGAGTTAGACTAGGTCTCCTGATTCTTCTGGGCGTTATAAGACTCGCAGAGACTATGGATGCTCTTCTCCTGCTTGGTGTGCCAATGGGGGTTCTCGAGTGGGCTCTTGATCTTGGAGTAGATCTTCGGCTGCTGCTTCTTCTTGATGCCTGTGAAATATTTGTTAATACTAAAGCACTAATCAATTAGTCGAACAATAAACGATTCAAAACTAACTCTTTGAGGAGTGACCTGTGACATGGTAATAGTGTAGCACTTTGTTTAAACAACCTTCTATTTTGAAGGACTGACGCGATCTCCTTTTCATTCTGACCTTGCATTTTCTTCTGTTATTGTTTATTGTTTTCATTTAGACCGACTTTATCATCACCACTTTCGGTTAGCGCACACCTGCATCGATCGAGTTAATTTTTTCTTCTCACTACTTTTTAATTTATTGGTACTTTTAATCACATGTGATAGTTTAGAGGCCTCCCTCCTAAATCCCTAATATTAACGCCAACTAATTGCCTAATAAACGATGAGTGCAAATCCAGATGATTTAGATGATGGCTTAGAGTATCAAGTTGACTCTGAAGAAGAAGTGTCAGGTGTCGAAATCCAAGCCGATGAGTCTGAAGAAGATGAAGAAGTAGCATCACAGAAACTGAACACTGACTCAACCACCTCTAAGAAAAGAAAGAAGACCGATGATAAGTTAAAGGAAAAGAAGAGAGCTAGACTGAATCAGGATATGGAGAAAAAGAGAAGTGTTTCTCTACTACCGTCTTCAGAATTAGCCCATTACTTCTCAGCTATTTTGATAAAGCAGAAGAAAGACACTACTCAACTAGACTATTTTAAAAAGAGTGATTTTGTTGATGGTTCGAACTATAAAGAGATAAGAAACCTCGATAATTTTAAGGACTTCACTGATAAATATAACAAAGGTCTCACAATCATACTTTCCATAAGTCGTATCAGAATTGGTGATCTTTTTAAATCGCTTGGTCCAAAATCTAAGGCTATCAAAGTTGCTAAAGGTTATGATGGGAAAGTTCGTGATGATACCAAATATATCATCGGAACAGTAGAGAGAATTCTTAATCTTGATTTTGCTGATAAACAAATCAAATCTATAATACTGGATTCTACTTATCAAGATCAAAAGACACACTCGGTATTAGATGAACCAAAACTGACAGAATTGTTGAAGAGATATGAGGGCACTAAAATCATCTTGTACTGAAGAAAGAATTACAAGCAAAAGTGGAAAATTTCACACATATACATAGATTAAACATACTATTCCTTTGTAAATTGACTCTCAGCTGTAGTAGTATCATCATCGGTTAAAGTGACCGGTAATATTGGATTTGTTGTTGACTTTCTAGACTTTGACAATCTCTTGTAGATTAAAAACAATCCACAAAGTACAAGAAGAGCACCAATAGTCGTTCCTGCACCAATACCACCTGCTGCAGCTAAAGATAGATTGTCATTAGATTTAGTAACTGAATTCAAATCAACACCAGCATCTTGCAATCTCATGGCAGTTTCATATAGATCAGATGACGGAACACAAATATCTAAAATATTATCAGATTCTTCATACCCGCATGCTTCACACCAACTACTTACTCTAGAAATAGATGCCTCTTCGACATTAGAAGTGAATTCATCCCATGACATCACAATTTCGGTGGTATTAAATAATGGATAACTTGTGATCTCATCGCCCATTTCTGATGTACCATTTTTGAATGAGAATCTAACAAAAGTTTCATTCTTTGAATCTGATAACAGTTCAAAAACATAAGTGCAACCATACGAAGGCATAGTCTTAAATCTTGAATCCTGGGTGTATAAACTCAGTACACTAGAAAGTTGAAACATGTTGTTGAAAGATCCAGTGAAGTAGCTGAGATATGGTTTACCAGTAGCTCTTGTGACGTTTAGTTTTTGATGAACTCTAGATAACAAAGTTTGGGCACCAATAGTAAGATTCGCGTTAATAGTCTTATCACTTAGAATCCACTGATACAAATCAGACCACTCTTTGATTTGGCTAACTAATGATTCATTGAGTTGCTTAGCCACAGTTGAATTATGAATTGTATTGACTAAGACTTCATCATAGACATTCATAGCATTGGCAAAGTTCAACTCATTTATACCAAACGTTTCTTTAATGAAATCAATTTCATATAGTGATTGGAAAAAATCATAACTAGCATTACCTGGTGCATAAAAATGTTCACTATTTTTAACAGCTTTAGATGCCTTTTCCATAGCAGGGCAGTTTTCATCACCTTTAATCCATATGTAGTTTTCAGTTGCATTTTGTTGAATGTTTGTCTTGACGTATTGATAACCACCTAATGGATTTTCAATAACAGAACCATTTGATAAAGCAGCTAATGTTTCATTGACCATTTCAGCTGACTTTGAAAGATCAGTTGGTGGATAAAGACCTTGTAGGAAAGCATAATGACTTGCAATTAGAACACTACTCTGTGTAGTCTCGGTATAAATCTCACCATCAATGTAATACCCATCTTTGTTCAAACCACTAATCACCGTTGAGTTGTCAAGATCAGTCGATTTTTCATTAGATGAATCCAAGCCAAAATAACGTTTTCTATAAAATTCACCTATCTCGTACTGACTCTGGGCACCAACTGGCGTTAACACAACAGCAGGTTTGGCTTCTCTATCGTTATGACGACCGAAAATAACACTACCCAAAATGGTATATTCGTGTTCCGCCAAAGCTAAAGAAGCTAATGACATAACAACGAACACTGAAGCTGAGATCCTCATTGTTCAATGTCGATTACACTATCTTTAAAAAGCAGGGAAAATTGTTCTGTTCACGAAGTAGAGTAGAAAGAAGAGAACATGTATTCATTTTATATATGTCTCCAACCCTTCAAATTTCGACTGCATTTTTATTTCCCACTTGTAAAGTATCGAAAAGTAAAATACAGTGCTGGGATAAATCGACAATTATCATTGTTGAGGGTAAAATTTTGACGCAAAAAATTGATATCTTCCACTTTGTCTTGAGGCAAGATTTATTTTCCATGGAGATTCTACAAATCCTGGAAGGAACTCTTATCAAAGTTGTTCAGAGACAAAGTAATAATTGTTGATGGGAACAATATTACTTTCTCCTGCGATAACTTTCGACGGCATCCATCTATGTGCATATTGTTTACAGGTTATCTTAAGTTATTATGTCAAATAACGAGGAAAGCTTTTTATCAGTAAATGTTCCCGGGCTTTAGATAATTATTTATTAAGAGCTTTTGAAACAAATCTTTACCCTACACATAAGTAGACAATTAAAAACCTTCTTTTTCACTACAACGGTAAGATAAACCAGGGTTTGATTAAAGGAGCTTTCATGTAAAAAGATATTACATAAAGATTCAACTAGAATGAGAAAAGGGTTATTAAATCTTTGATATTGCTTAACCTTTTCCGAGCGGAAAATATGTCAGTTCAAGAAGATTGTAGAGATATGAACAAATTTGAATAAATTTTACAAGTCATCGAAAATTAGAGACCGTCATTGTATTGAGATGTTGTAGCAACATCTCTCTCAAGCTGAGCTAACTTCTGATATTTGCTGACTCTCTAATATCTTGTCTTCGATATAACTTCTCTTTCTGTTTTGATAACGATCAAACCAAACAATTACCCAATTGTAAATAAATTGGAAACAACATAATCCTAATGCCATTCTCATACCGTTTTTGTATCGTGGAGCAAATTTGGTGTTAAACAAAAACAAACCCATTGGAGTTGAAGCACATTGAGTAAATAAATTTAAACAACCCAAAGTCAAAGCACGTAGCTGTTTATCTTCTTTAGTCATCTCGTTTGCCCAACTTACCACAATAACCGAAACAGGTGCACAGATACCAATAATTGAATAGGCATACATTTCAGCAGCCCTTGGGACATCCCAATGTACCAATATGGATAATCCAGAAATCCATAGAACCAAACAAGCAGCGTAAACTTCACAATATTTCCCTCTCCAATCACAAATGACACCTACAATAAGACAGGTAATAGCTTTCACACCAGATTGAATTGATGGAATGTTGTTTCTATCATGACCATTATAACCTTGCAATTTTAAGACAATTGCCCAAAAGTTACCAGCATATTCTGTCATTTGACTAATCACATAGGCAAAGACAAAGATATAAAACTGCCATGATGTTAACGCTCTTTTAATCATTCCAAATCCAAATTCATTTTTAGCATCAACACCTTTCACAGCTCTAATCTTCTCTCTCAAAAAGTCAACTTCTTCTAGTGATAAATAAAAATTTGGTTGTCTCTTTGAAGGATCTTGAGGTAAAACAATAAATCCAAATATTGCAACTGGGATTGAAATACACATATCAATGATGAATGGCCATTGCCATTGTTTCAATCCACTAGATTCTGGAATATCTACAAGAGCTCCTTGAAGCAACCCTCCAACTAAAGGACCAACACAACCTGCCATGATGTAAACAGAACTTCTTGAAACCAATAACTCCTTAGGGTAAAAAGACCCAAGGATATAAAATAGACCAGGATAAGCAATACCTTCCAAAGCACCTTGGATTCCCCTAACTACCAATAAGGTTGAATAGGATTTGGTTGTAATTACCAAGGCACAAGCTATTGACCAACCAATTTCAAATGCTGGAAAAACATAATTGGCCCTATATTTGGTTAACAATACAGTACCAACACTACCAAAGACAGCATAATTTATGGAAAAACACTGAGTTAACCAGATATAATCATTTCCTTGCATACCATAAAACTCTTGCATACCACTGACATATGCATATGATACGTTCGAAGAATCAAGATATTTGACAAAAAAACTTAAACAGGCAAAACTTAGAACAAAGCAATCAAGTTTAAAATAAATTTTCCTTTCGAATGATGTCGCATCAACTGGATACCATAGAATGAACGGTCTATTAGCATCTTTATCTTTTCTAGGATTCGACCAATTCCAGAACAGTTTCTTCTTCGTCTCTTTATCAATAACAACATCCAAGGGATTGACTTCTTTTTTAATTTTATAACTTTCATAAGATTCGATTTCAACATTTTGCTCTTGCTTAGAATCCAACACTTTATCTAATTGTGCATCCACAACATGAGTTTGAACTTCATCGTGTTTAGACATATTGCTAGTCTAAAATGTAATAGTTTCACATAATGATCTATGAGTTTGATGGCTCTAACTTTGGATCTTTCAGCCCTTATTTATATGGTTGAATAAGAGATTTGTGTAATAGTTTTAAATGAGTGGGGTCCTTATATGCGATAAGCTTTGAAAGTCCAGATATCATGAATTCCCCAATTGAAGCTTATGTTGGTCAAGTTCGAACAATAAAATTGGGAAGGTCGAGCCTCACAAGATATGAGACAAATACATGTGGTTAGATCATTATCTAGAAATTTGAGATTGATAAGCGCCAATCGCTGATCCATTCTCTATGAACTTGATATTCTTTGCGACAGCAAATAGTTCACTATTTCCATTTGGTTACTATCACTTACATTATGAAGCGCACAAGTATGGGTATGCTATATCTATTTTATGGACTTCCAGCCATCGTTACAAGCTAAATTTATAAGTGTCAAGCTTAGATCGCAGCTCACTGTCTGGGCACGGGCTTTATTCTGGGCAAAACTGTTTGAGAAACGTTTCTTTAAGCACCTCACATCATGTAAGATATTTATTAGATAGAGCTCGGGGATTGTACCTGTTTCGGCTTGAAAGTTTGTGGTGTTTAAGATCGCATAGTTGAAACTAAGGCAGTTCGATCCCCAGCAAATTTTCGGGTAAAAATCTGAAACTTTTAATTGTGATAAGAGTTTGGAATTTTGACATTTGATTGAACCAATGATCAGCATCAATCAACTGCTAATTGTGAAGACGCTTCGAACCTCCCTCCACTCTCTCAGTGACCTAATCTAACGTATCCAAAAAGAAAAAAAAAAAAACACGTGAGATCCAGCGATATTTCATTGCTTTTTCAAATGTTTAGAAGCCCATAAGCTTATTGAAATAAATTCTTTTGATGGCCACGACGGGCTTCGTCGTGTGCACCAGCACACAAATCCATCGGGGCCAACTCTCGCATTTGATCAATCTCCTGATTAACTTCACTAGGATTACTATAAAATCAGACTAACGTAGCCCATAAAATTTTACCCCATGTGGCCTGAATCACAATCATCGCTTTCCAGCTTCATAATACTTTGTTAGGCTCGAAGAATATTTAACTTTTGAACCATGTCCATTCAAACGGATGAGCATGTCGTGATCATTGGATCTGGTACTTTTGGTCTTTCTACTGGACTACATCTACTCAGAAAGGGTTACACAAATGTCACACTCATTGATCCTTATGACATTCCTTCACCACTAGCAGCTGGAGATGATGTAAATAAGATTTTGCAAAGTTCGGCAACTAGACAATTCTATGGGAAATTAGCTCTGGATGCTCTGGAACTTTGGCAAAATGATCCGGTATTCAAACCAGCTTTTCATGAAACTGGTATTGTCTTCGGTACCACAAATTTCCATGATGAGTTACAAAAATCTAAAGAATTTAAATTGGCGAACGGTTTGACCGTTAAAGATCTTAACACGGCTAAAGAATTTGAGGAATTAATTCCATCTCTTGTGGCCAGTGATACCGATAGATTTACAAATTGGAAAGGTTATTATCAAGTTGATAAGTGTGGTTGGACTTTTGCTTCTAAGGCTTTAGAATCGGCATTCTTTGAAATCGTTAAACTCGGTGGTAAATTTGTGAGAGACTCAGTTGATGAAATACTGTACAATGATAGAAAACAAGTAACTGGTGTTCGTTTGTTCTCAGGAAGGATTATCCCAACTTCAAAGGTTGTCATTGCAGCGGGAGCACAGTCATACAAACTTATTGATTTTAAAGGTCAACTGCTAAGCAAAGCATGGACTGTGGGTCACATAAGACTAACTGATGAAGAGGCTAAGAAGTTAAAAGACACTCCTGTACTCCTCAGTTTAGATCATGGATTCTTTTTCGAGCCAGATTCAAATAATGATTTGAAGTTTTGTAATGAATTTCCAGGATATATTAATATGAACAGTAAAGGTGAATCAGTTCCATTGTATATAAATAAAATTCCTCAAGAAGCTGAGGATTACATGAGAGCCTTTTTAAAAGAAGTTTTCCCTAGTATATCTCAAAGGCCTTTCAGTGTTTCCAAAATCTGTTGGTGCACAGATACACCAGATCGTCATTTTTTAATAGGTGAACATCCAGAACTCAAAGGTGTTATACTAGGTACCGGTGACTCAGGACAAGGTTTTAAATTTATGCCAACCGTTGGTGATTTTATATCTGAGGTCGTGATCCATGGAGATAGTGGTTTAGACGAAGAGAAGAGACAACTCTGGAAATGGAGACCAGAAACTGCAATCAATCGTGACATCTTTCATCCGCAATTAAGATCTGGAGGAAGTAACATTGTTAAAGACTTGAAAACTGTTGAAAAATGGACAGACGGTAGAACCTCCACCTCTAGACTATAGCGCAAACTTTGATATATTGATGTATGTTTCCATAGTATTGAATTTGTAGAGATTGATATTTTGGGCCATGAAAATGTACTTTATTAGCTTCCTTGATTAAGGAGGCTATTCGTCAATAAAGAATTCTGAGTTTCATGTTGAACTACTATAGTGCAATGGATCACAGTGTTGTTGAAATCTCTAAACACCTCGTTTTTACCATCAAATTCCTTTGAGAACACTTCGTTTAATAGGCAGGAGATACAACTCTATCTCGCAGCGAGGAACATTTCATAATTCTAGGTTAAAGGTGATTAAACAATGTTAGTTCAGTTAAACCACCAAATGTTTATGCCACTGATTTTTAACCTCTTGAATAATAAAAATAAAACTACAATCAATATCAGCTCTTATCGATAAAAACAACTAACATTAAAATACACATTGGCTAATTTCAAGACAGCCTATTATATAGTTTACGTGGTGTATATAAAGTGTTTTTGTTGCTTATCTGTTAGATCAGCAACCTCTTCGTCTTCTAACCCGTCAATATGGTACGAACCTTTGATTTCATCATTTTTGAAAGCTGCTTTTTTTCTGTTCATATAGATACATATAACCCAATATAAGCCAGAAAAAAGCATACAGCAACAATAGCCGACAAGCATGCTTGCAAATCCAACATGATATCTTGGAGCATCCTTAGCACGGAATGTTTGAGCACCAGTGACAGCACCACCAGCATAACCCAAATAGTTAAAACCGTAGGTAACTGCTTTTTTTGTATTACCAGCAGTATTAGCCTGAACCAACGAAATTAAGACAACATATGAAGCAAAATAGAAATACATCATGTATAAACCAGCTAGTTGAGCTCCAACATTTTTTTGTTCAGTGGCATAGCAGATTACAGCACCAATCAAAGGAACAACAAGAGAAATAATTGCACATAAAGAACGTCTGTTTTTCCATCTAGCAGCTAACCACGTAAAACCAAAAGCAGCCAACGAAGCTATAACACCAGTTGGCATTCCCATTAGAGAAGCATGGACTGAAGTAAAGTTTAGATTTTTAATAATTATTGAGTTGAAAGTTGATAAACCACCATTTGGAATATTGATACCAAAATTAAAAAGCATCACAATGTAAGTACGTGGGTCTAAAAATGCTTCACGCGCTTGATACCATTTGAAACCTGTAGAAGAAACACCAGTACGGTTTGCTGCCATTCTCTTAACCAGGTGAACTTTCTCTCTAGTAGACAACCATTTAGCATTTATAGGTGAATCTGGTAAGAACCATAACATAAAACAAGCCCAAACAAAACTAATGGACCCAACAAGAATATAGATATATTTCCAAGTTGGAATAGCATCACCAAAGGTTGAAGCTAATGCTGATAAAGCACCATTGATGACTGATGACCCAAAGGCAAATACCAAAGCTGTTCTATGTGGGGATTCTGTCTTTGTATAAAAAACTGAAATTAGTAAAGAACAACCTGGTACAATAACACATTCTGCAAAACCCATTAGAAATCTCACAGCGGCAATTGGAGCAAAACTATGACAAGCACATTGTAATAGTGTTAGTGCGGACCATGAGACAGCAGCAATTGAAATAACCTTAGCAGTTCTGAACCTTTGAATCAAATACGACATTGGTAGCATACCTGCAAGAGAACCAATAAACAAAATTGAAGATAACCAACTGTACTGTTGACCAACTAAGTGAGTGTCGTCTCTTAGACCAAAGATAGCAGCAGTACCCAAAGAAACTTTATCGACAGCACCCGATGTAGCTGTCCAAAACAAACATGGCAGCAAGATCCAGTCAGTTCTTCTAAGTGCTTTGCGTTCCTCCTCTGGTGACAGAGGTTCGAAATTTCCCTCATGTTCTAAAAGAAAAATGGCAGCATCATCTGGAGCTTCATCTGCGTGAGTGCTAACTATAGTACCAATGGTTTGAGTTTGTGTACTAATTGGTGCTTCTTTGCTAATGGAAGCACCACTGGAACCTTGTGACTTGGTGGGGCTGCTCATTGTATTATGTTGTCGATGAATGAACAAAAGAGAAGGAGAATAGCTTTAACAAACCAAAGTTCGAAAGCTGTTCTTCAAGTGATGAATTGTAGAGACTTATATGTAAATGCTATTGTTATCGGATATGTAGCTTCACATCTGCGTCTTTGTTATCTTTCTGGGGTTTTAAGTGAGTTATCCTTTACTTGATGCTTAATGTGCTTTGTAGATTGCTGAAATCTAGGATCTGGTTGCTCGGATCGACTGGCTCGGTAAAAGAAAACACCTCAGAAAAGCAATATCTGGCAGGTAAAGACGATTCACATATAACAAAACCGTTTTTTGAATCTTGGTGGGGTTCATCTTCAAAACAATGCAATTGGACTATTGCATGTACTCCAATAAAGCTAGAGTCTACTACAGCGTAAGGAATGTTAGGATGAATATCCATGATAAGGTGGTAGAGATAACATTTGTGTTGAAAACAGAGAAGTTAGAAACGAACTTCTTCAATAACCCTAAATTATCAAACAACATGACTTTATTTTAGCTGAGTGGGATCTGGGATCTTGGATCTGAGTCAGCGGTCTCATTGATCCTACAGTTACAATACGCTGTACAAAGACCCAGAGAAAAGAAGAAGGGGGGTAGCGAAAGCGTATAATCAACGTAGGATCGTATTCTCAACTGTTGCCAACAAATGATTTTGCAAAAAAGCCATTTCAAAGTTCAGATCGTTCCTAGGAAAGAGGAGAGCTTGAGGTCAACTCTCATTTAACATAACTTTGAAATGAAAGGATATTTTCTTGATCAGACGAACCTTGGGTCTAATAACATTGCATTTACTTCCAGTAGGATTCTTCTGCGTGAATTTGTCATTCTATATCTATCTAATCTCTTGTTGTTGTATGTCTCTGCTTATGATAGCCATGTATCAATCTTCTCATCAGGCACCCTTCTGCTTTACTTGTTGGCTATCTAAGTTTGATGGTTTTGAGATAACCGGTTTAATTGTGCACTCGTCTATCAAAAATCAAAAAAAAAAAATCCCACATTGAAAACATCGTATCGAGCTGCATCTCATGATGCTCGTTCTGGTTAATGGCTTCTTTGATGAGATTCTCACAACTGGAGTTCAAACTCCAAAGTGAGATTGACGGTTTCTTACCCTTTCGGCTCTCTAATGGTCTCATATTCCTTTTGCTTATTTGGTATAAGTCAATGTTGGAGATCGCGCACCAATACCTCAAAGGTCTAGCTATTGAGGGGTTGAGAATTAAGGTACTGGTAAACTGGACCAGTAAACTATGAAGTTGGTTTCATACGATATAGGTGCTAAATAATGTATAGAAGTTTTATCCAAAGAATACACAATAAGATCAAAAAAAAGTATATATAACTATTATGACAAAATTCATATTTCCCTAGCAACAATTAAGTTTCTTACAGGTAAATTGGACTAGTAAACTATAAAGCTGCTTTTACGCTATATAGGTTATATATAATTTATACAGAGTTTTTATCCAACTAATACACATTAAGAACAGGAATAAAAAAAAAGATAGCACCCTTAGCACCTCAGTGATTGACGGTTTGGGTATCAAAAATAAGGATTGGATTTTAATCTACCATTTCGAGTTAGATCTGATGAGAATTCCTATATCTATTGGAGCTATGAACAATCATTATTTTTTTTCCTGATCTTAATATGATTGATAATGGCGCCGGTTTTACCGATCGCAAAATTAACAAGTGATTTCTTTTTTTCTGCTGATGTAGAGAAAACCGTGTCTTCAAATAGCTACTTGAAGAAAGTTTTGGAAAAGGTTTAGAAGACAAAGTCTCCATCAGTCATAATGAAATATGGCCAATGACTCCATTTGTGAAAGAGCCTGATTAAGCTCAACCTTGATAGGGGTGATTGTTGACTACTACTAGATTGGTATATTTAATTATGCCTTAAACTATTGAACGTACAAACTCCGGTAGTAGCTATATCATACATATAAATTGTGTTTCCGAAGTATATCAAGGTATGCCAGTAGACGTAGAGGCATCGATACATGGTATTACATTTTATGACAATCTTTGGCCAGAGCTCGGTATTTGTAATGTCTTACTTAGTTGAGAAGCTAATAAGATTCTTGATAAGAATCCTTGAATGTTATAAAAATGTATTGAAAGAATATTTAAATCGAAGCTTGCCCTTGTTACTAGGACGTTGCAATGTAGTTGTGATATCTACTGTGAAGCGTCTTGTGATTCTTTCAAAATACCAACACTACCACCCGATATAGGAACAAACTTCTTTGACGTTTCTTTCTCTGCTGTCAAGCGCCAAAATTCATCCGTATCAGTTGCTTTCCCAAATCCACCACCACCAGGAGTTAGTACTTTTAGTATGTCACCCTTTCTCATTTCAATCTCAGCCTGAGACGGTAATTGGATCCATTGCATTACTCCATTACCTCTATTTCTACCCAGATAATTCTCACCCTTTTTACCATCATCCCCGCCATATATACCCCATGGGGCATACACTCTTCTTTGAGTCACCAGAGATAGATGGACTGGAGAATTGAACTGAATTTCTCTGATTAAACCATTACCACCATTAAACTTACCAGCACCACCACTGTTCTCTCTGATAGTATATTGAATCAAAAAGCAGGGATAACGAAGCTCTAAAACTTCTGGATCAGTAATTCTGGTGTTTGTCATATTCGTTTGAGTACCTGAAAAGCCATGGAAGCCATGTCTTTCACCATTCTTTTCAATAATACCAGCACAATTACCTTGTCCAATAGTCTCAGTATATCCAAAACCTTTAATCATTTCACCTTTAGAGTTTTCACCACCAGTACCAAAGTTCAGACCATTCATACAACCACCTGTAGCAGAAGTGATACCAAATGCTTTGAATAAAACGTCGGTGGTTCTTTGCGAAGTCATACCGTTACCAGCACAAACAGCAGCAAAGGGTGATGGATTGATCAAGGTGTTTTCTGGAACGATAACCGTAACAGGGTCGAGACAGCCTTGGTTGAGCGGAATATCCATATCAACCAAACATCTCAAAACATATATAACAGCAGAATATGTGACAGATTTTGGAGAATTTAGGTTACTGTAAGACTCTAAAGATGTGCCAGTAAAGTCAATAACAATCGTTCCTTCTTCCTCATTGATATCGATGCGAACTTTAATCTTCGTCCCCTCATCCATATAATCTTCTGCGATAAGAGGCAAACGATCTCTGTTTTCTTTTGCAAATTTTTTTAAAAAGTTTCTTACGGCAAGAGCTGCTGTCTTTTTGACATTTTTCATGTAAAAGAGAACAGTTTCACTACCATATTCAATAAAGAGCTCTTTCAACAGATTGATACCACGCTGATTAGATGCAATTTGTGCCTTCAAATCCGATATGTTGTCATCAATGTTTCTAGTACCAGATACACCATATTTTTTGGGCACCTCAGTGAAGTGGTATTTCAACCCTTCGTAATCAAATTTACCGTTGTCAACAAGCTTCCAAGTATCAATATTAACACCTTCTTCGTATATCTCACGAGCATAAGATGATGATGAGCCAGGAGCAGAACCACCAATCTCTGAGTGATGAGCACGAGCTGCAACAACAAATTGTATTTCACCTTCATGAAAAACAGGGGAGACGACAGTGAGATCTGGCAAATGTGTACCACCAACAGAAGGAGAGTTCGTACATAGAATATCCCCCTCTTTTAATTTACCATTCCAGTACTCAAGCTGATATTTAATAGCAGATGACATTGACCCCAAATGAACTGGAACATTAGGAGCGTTAGCACAGAGATTTCCTTGGTTGTCAAATAATGCGCAGGAATAATCCATTCTTTCCTTGATATTAGCAGAGACTGAGATTTTTTGTAAAGTTCTTGACATCTCGTCGGCAATAGACATAAATCTGTTAGCAAATATTGCAAGTTGAATAGGGTCAACATATTCAGTGCTAACATTATCCCTTGAGACAGCAACCTCAACATCTAAGACAACATGTCTCGGTAAAATAGTTGCTGTTGAGTCCGGAGTAACCAGAATTGTCTGTGTAGAATCTAATATGATAGCTGGACCTTGAATGACGCTACCATGGGCCAAATCACTCAAAAAGAAAACCGCAGAATCTAGTACACCTTCATCAAATATGATCTTTGTCGTCTTCTTGGCCGCTTCTTTCTTCACTGGAAACCTTGTAATGCTTTCATCGAATGGTGAAACTTCCTGCGGAATCTCAATATCAGCATTACCTTCTGATCTTATACGGACATCTGATATCAAAACATCCTTTTCAGGATCATTAAATGCAAACTCCCTTTCGTGGGTTTGATAGAATACTGACAAAAAGTCACCGTCCTCAGGTTGAGGAATCATAATTCTTGTATCTGATCCCTTGTAGCCCATATTAAAAAACAGTGTAGATTTTATAGATTCAGGGTAGGCACCTTGTGCAACCAAAGCGGCATGCGATCTTTTTAAAAGATCACTGGATTTGAGGATAACATCATCTTTCGTTTCTCTAGTGTAGATGGCAGATACTGGTTCTTGTTCTGAGTTTACCAGATCAGCAACAGATATACCATAGGCGGATAAAATGGAAGAGTGTTTGTGGATTAATACCTTATTAATTTTCAACACCTTAGCTATGGAAGAGGCATGCTGACCACCAGCGCCTCCAAATGATGCTAGGGCATGTTTTCTAATGTCATGTCCTTTAGCATCTGTAAGCTCTCGGATTGGTTTGGCCATTTGGAAGTTTGCTACCTTTAAAAATCCCAGGGCTATCTCTTCTGGAGTTTTTATCAAATCAGGATTGTCTCTATTAATGATATCTGTAAGTTGTTGAAATTTTTTTCTTGTGATCTCAATGTCTAGAGGTTGATCTTCATTTGGTCCAAAAATCTTAGGAAAGAATTCAGGTAATATTCTTCCTGTGAATAAATTGGCATCAGTAATTGTTAATGGGCCACCTTTTCTATAGCACGCTGGACCAGGATGGGCACTCGCTGATTCAGGACCAACAGCAAAGATCCCATTGTTGTATGTTAAAATAGATCCACCACCTGCAGCAACTGTATTGATGTCTAATTGAGGAGCAGCAAGTTTGATACCAGCAACAATATTTTCAAAAGAGAATTCATATTGGCCATCATATCGGGAAACATCTGTTGATGTACCTCCCATATCGAAACCAATGATAGGTGTTTTATCATAACAGGTCTTAGCTTCACCGACAACACCACCAGCTGGACCTGATAATAATGACTTCAGTCCAGTGAAGTTTTCCCAACTTGACAAACCACCATCTGACTGCATAAACTCTATTCTTGTGAAATTTGCAAAGTCTGGTCGTAATCCGCTCAAAAACTTTGCTATGTATTCCTTTATTATTGGAGTTAAGTAAGCGTCAACCACAGTAGACTGACCCCTTGGTACCATTTTCAAAACAGGCAAAATCTCATGGGATAGCGAGACATTCTTGAATCCTATATTTCTAGCAATTTCACCGGCAAGCTTTTCATGCTTTTGAAAGTTAAATCCATGTACGAAAACAATTGCAACAGAATCAATAGATGTTGATTCTTTCAGTGCTTTCAAATCCTTTTCTAATTTAGCCTCGTTCAAAGGCTGAACAATTTCAAAGACTTCCTTTGTCTCTCCTAGCACGTACTTTTCTCCATCAACAAGGTCCTTGGCATCATAGCCAGTTGGATCCACCGTAAACGCAGGCATAGTGACTCTTTCTTCAGCTTCAATACAAACTTCATGAAGAACACCAGGCTTGACAATATTAAGTGCAAATAGGTCAGGACGAGATTGATCAGCGATATGTAACAGATCCTTAAAACCCTTTGTAGTGATTAAAGCACATGGTGCACCCTTTCTTTCTAACAAGGCGTTTGTAGCAACCGTAGTCCCAAGTCGAATAGAACTAATTGGACTTGTATCTAAAAGCTGACCTCTTGGAATGCTCTTTTTTGTGACCTCTTGTAAGACTCTACGGATACCTTCAATGTTTGAATCTTCGTAATTATCAGGATCCACAGATAATAGCTTGAATGATTTCTCAATAGAGTTGACAGTGTATATGACGTCGGTGAATGTTCCACCACGATCTATGGCAATCGTAACCTTTAAAGTCATTTTACTTTTGATGGTGAGCAGTTCTATGTCTCTCCTAAACTCTAAAAGTCCACACCATGAGACCAGGAATAGTGCGGTTCTTTTATATCATGCTGATGAAGTACAGATCTAGCTCGGTTATAATTTTGATTCATTCTAGTTCATTGATTTTGGCTTCTCCTCTCGGAAGCTCGACACGAACTTCAAAGAATTATTAAGAAGCTCTAGACGAGATAAAGGCTATAAAAGCCGAATGCATCTTTATCGGTTTCTGTCCCCACAGTAATCGAACAATAGGCACCAGAAATAGATAAAAAGGGCTTAATATTGCTAGAATGAATAAAGCAGGTCGTCTCTTCCTTCTTAATGCACCCAGAAATATGTGCTAAGAAACCTATCATTTCAAAATAATCTTCTTATACAGACAGTACTATAGTGATCTGGATGACTTATACACACGATATATAGAGAATCATAAATATTCACGAAATTGATCTATACACAAAGATATACAATTTATATACTGGAATTCCATAAAATACCTAGGCCAAACTGATAGATGTCGATTTTCCTCTAATCATATCCTGCCAACGCATTGTTGATAGACCAAGATCCTTTTCTTTCCACACATTTATAATAATCTCTTGAGCAGCCTGAACGGTTTTCAGCTTACGATCGTGCTCCATTTTTCTAAGTGTATCCAACACAAACCACCTGATATCCTCTGTGTCAGCAGTAACAAGCCCAATAACAAACAGAGGCCAAAGAAGGGACATATAACAACGTGGAAGAGTCCTTACTAACCTCATTATTTTCTCCGTACATTCAATAGGATTGATATTTGTGTTACTCTCCAGCGGCGTATTCATATAAGCCACCCCAAATAAGTACAAAAGTGAACCCTGTCTCTTTATTTCCGCAATTATAGATATATTTTGTCTTCCAGAATCATCAAAATAAATCTCACTATTGTTCGGAAGTTGTTGGTTGAAGCAGCGTAGCATTTGCTCTGTTTCCTGTGCATGATCCAATATCTCTTGCCTATAGCGTGTGTTGTCTAGTTCAATGTCATCAAGGCATTGCCCTATTACAGTAATACGATGAATCAAAGAAATCAAATAGGGCGAACAACCAAAAACCAGATCAATTTTCGTATCATAATCCTTCTTTAAGTCCTCAATGAAGGAATCATCCTCAATAGTCAATCTGGTTGAACTGGTCTTGTCTTGAACCCATGCTGTTTCCCCCATAACCTCATGGGAGATGAAATAGCGAATGAAAAACTTTCCAAGTGGACTTAAGATCTTTTCTCTTGCACTGGCCGTTTCTTTTAAAACGCTTTTTGCGTAATTCAACAAGACAAGCCATGAATTATTACAATTAACGGAAATCTCAATAAAGCAAAGCATGATCACAATAGCAAAAACATCGTCCCAACTATCGGAGCCATTCTTCATGCGAATCAAGTTTGCAATCTGAGATACAACGTCAATCAAATATGTCTGAGCAATCTCTTTATAACCATTCTCTTCCAATAGAGTTAATTGAGTAGCTGAGGCCGCACAGATTACTTTCATCACAAGGGGTGACTTGAAAGCCAGTGGAACAATAAGGTGTAAGTAGGGGTTCAGCTCAGGGGCTATGTAGCTGTTCAAATTACTTATTGGCTTGATTTCACAACAGACACAATGAGGAGCAATATTCTCAATAAAGTATGTAATTAGCTTTTGTTCCAGTGCATTTAGAGTGAATGTAAATTGACTAATGTTCGGTTCAGGAACGTTTATGACCTGAGTTATCGGGAAAGCTGCAAAAGAGTCTAGAAATATATCTTCAAATGATAACGGAGCAACATTATCCAACATTAAATCAAAGGCGTCATACTCAATATTACTTGTGTTCTTGGTCTTCAAAGTAGGCATTAATGTATCTTCGAAAATTGTAGCAAAGAAAGAGTTTGTCCCCTTATCGCTCTTGGAGCTGTTAATTTGATGACCTCGAAGAAGAAGCTTGAGATCAGAAGATGTAGCGTTGACATATATGTATCGATATCTTGACTGTACAATACTCTTGTGTTGGGTAATTGTATCATGTTCTGTGATGAGTTCCTTATTATTCTTAGCACGTGCTTTTAGTGACCTCCCAAATGTAATTCCTCGCTGAAGAGCCTCATCCTCCCATGTCAAGATTATTCCGTGGTATTCACAATCCACATTAAGTTTCTTGCACCTGAGGCACTTTGGTCTAGTCTCATCACATTTCACTCGTCTCTTTTTACAAGTTGAGCAACCTTTTCGACTTCTTGCACCATAAGCTTTTACCAGTCCCATTATTATTTAAATAAGTATCTAGTTGAAATCAATAGCTAATTATAGCAAGGATATACACCTGTATTTGAAAAGTTGATGTTTTGTTTGTTACAAATGAGAGCATCATTATGGGTCAGTCATTTAGATCAAAGGATTTTTCCTGCAGTTTATGTATCATTTCCGATGATCAAGTTTTCTTTAGACTTTTTAAATAATAGGCCAAGTTTGTTCGGAATGTGTAGACGAGGATTTAGCACTAAATTCAATAAATCTTATGTCAACAGCATCTTTTCGATGTAGTATAAAACAAACACACTAGTTGCAAATCCAGTACTGTCATGGATCGGCTCAAAGTACATATCAAGCGTTGGCTTTAATTATCTTGATACAGATCCTTAATCAGACATTGTCGTAGTTAGAGCTGGAGCCATTACATTTATGTTTTATCGAAGATATCATGATATACTTACTGTAGTCGATATTTACAAGCCTTTAGTCACGATTGAAAGTCCACAAGATATTACGTTCTACAGGGAAACGAGATGTCTGGACTTTTACAGGAAAACCGAGTTGTCCAAGGGTTCACGTCTTGTTAGAACTATCTGGAGTTAAAGAGTGATGGGTACGATAGCTTCGTAAAAGGAGCCTCTCATTTGCTTTCAACCCTGTGTAGGGTTAAGTTATACTATTACAAAAGAAGATTCCTCATTGTAATTTTGAACTGGCTTGAGTCTTTTACAATCTTGGATAAGAGATTACATTGTAAGTGATTCTGCTCTACCATGGCTAGCGTTATCAAATTTTCGAATCAGAATTATCTCTTTGCAAATGGATTTTGTAGCTGGACTCAACTTAGTCCACGACTATACAAACAATGGATTTATTTTCGCAGTTGGCCCAGCAAGTTTGGAAACACCTCTTTTTAAGTATTTTCCAAAACCAAGTTCTCCTTTCACTCCTCCGTTGTCTCTATCCCAGGCAACTTCACCTCTCATAATTGTGAAACGAGGCCAATTGGTGAAGGTCATACCTTCAAAAGGCGTATAGTCAATATTGTGATGCAGCATTTCATTTGTTAGGTTGAAAGGTTTCATTTGGTTTTTCGGATACCAAATTGTGAGATCAGCGTCATATCCTATCCCAATTGTTCCCTTTTTATCGCCAATTCCGTATAACTTTGCAGGATTAGTCGAACATATTTCAACAAACTTTTGTGGAGTAATTCTACCAGTTTCAACACCATAGCAAAATAACAAAGGTAGTCTTGTTTCGATACCAGGTAGTCCATTTGGGACTTGCTTGAAATGTGGAAGTCCATTAATCAAACCGAGCTTCTTACCTTCTGGATGATCATAGTTGGATGGTGCATGGTCACTAGAGAAAGTAGTAACAGTTCCATTCTGGATACTTTTCCAGACTCCATCTAGCTCTTTCTGATCGTGCCTTAAAGGTGGCGAGCAAATGAACTTAGCGCCTTCAAAAGGATCCTCCTTATGGTTGCAGTGGTTATGTCTCAATGATTCACTGGTCAAAAAGAGGTATTGAGGACAGGTTTCAGCAAAAATTGGTTTCAGCTCCTTCTGGGCGTTTTGAACATGATTCAATGCTTTCTCAGATGACATATGAACAATTAAGATTGGAACATCTATCACTTTTGCAAGAGAAATGACTCTATAAGAAGCTTCATCTTCTGCCTCTATAGGTCTAGAAATTGAGTGATAAAAAGGCTCTAGTAGTCCCTTCCTCTCAAGATTTTTATTTATAAAATCAATGACATCAGAGTTTTCGGCGTGAATCATTGTTGTAATTTGTAATTTTCTTGTGGCTAAAAGGACATCTAGCAATTGGGAGTCATTTAGCTTGTAACGGGGGTATGTGGTATAAACTTTGACACTGGTGATTCCCTCATTCTCAATTATTCTGGGTAATTCTTCTATGGATTCTAAAGTTGGATCGGACAATATAAGATGAAAGCCATAGTCACAGTAACTTCCACTGGAAATATTCGTGTGGTAGTTCTTGACAATAGCTCTTAGATCATTCTTTCCTCTTTGTTGGAGTGCGAAAGAAAAAATTGTAGTTGTTCCACCAGCTATTGCACTTCTTGAACCACTTTCAAAATCATCTCCAGCCGGAGAAAACTCTCGATCAAGATGGACATGCGAATCAACACCACCTGGCGTAATAAGCCCACCTTCAGCATCAATAATTTTAGCACCGGTCAAGATCTCAGTTGACATGGTTTTGATAACACCATCTTTGATACCAATATAAACATTTGGTGAAAGAATATCAGCAGCAGTGACAATATAGCCGTTATGGATAACTAAATCATACATGTTTAATAATTTACCTGATAAATCGATAAAAGTACTATTTTAAATCTTGTTGAGGCCATTTAAGTATTTATAGTCTTTGACAGAAAACGTAAGATTTGCATTCATTCATATTGGCTTGGAAGTAAAGGTGTATAATCTCAGCAAATAGTGCTCAGCCCAATGCTATCAGCTAAGAGCGTATGAGCACGTAAACACTCTCGTTTACTCCATTCGATCACGCGTTAAGAACAATTTGATAAGATCATAATGATTTAACCTTCAGTAACGTTTTTTGAGTGGTATTGAAGTGTATTCGAAAGATAAGCGCGCCCACGGGGAAGTTTTACCGATAAGACATTTACAGTTGACAAAAAAATCTCGAAAATCTCGAATGCCAATAAACTACTTCGAAATTGTATTAATGCTAGGCATGATTATCTGATTATCTCCTTTGTTCGGAGTAAATTTCACCGCCAAAAATAATGAACGTTTGGCACAGGTATTTAACCTCTACAACTTATAAATGTCAACGAGAGGGCGATTATACATTTAAATTATGAGATTAATCATTTGGGGCCGATGGGTTGAACGTTCACAACTCATTTCTCTCAACACTTGCCATCATAAAGTATAATATTCCCACCAGTAACAACACAGACCCTGTTGAATATTGAAGGATGCTGGGATTTCAATACTACAATTCTAACAGTTTTATCATATTGTATTCCTCCTGTACCTCCTCTGCGGACATTCATTATATTTCAATTTGTCAATCCATGCTATTGGATTATTGAAAAGTATTGCCTTTTGGTTTGTTAATTATTCTTGGGAGATGAGAATTAAAGTTGAATTGAGCTGAAACAATTTCTGAAAGCTGAGAAGCTCTTGTAGATCCTTTTGAAACCCCGACACAGACCCACAAGATGAATATTGACATGTGATTTTGATCAGGACCTAATGCGATTTTCAACGCGCGCCACCAAGAAATTCATTCGGCTGGCGCGGCTGACAAGAAAGACATAATTAAAGCTGCATCTATTTTTATCGTAAAATATCAATGGAGATGGCAAAAAACATAAAATTAATAGCAACAAGCATTCATTGATCAATTTAAGCACCTGATCGTCTCAAATAGTATATGAAATGGTCCAATCGAGAACTGGCGGACAATTCTCTACACCGAAAACCATATCTGACTTAAATGGAGACGATAGCTTGAGAAACGACTCTGAGTCATGCACCAGTCATGCTGAACAACGACTGCCTACGAAGCGTCTTTTGACTCCATTTCTTACAAAAACAGTACCACCGTACCCTGAAGAGTCAGAAAGGAAGCCATTACCCATTTATACAATAAATTTGTTTTCTCGATTTCTATACATTTGGCTAATACCAATGCTGAATAAAGGTTATAAAAGGACATTACAACAAAGTGATCTATGGTACTTGGGAGAGGACTTTCGAGTTGATACTGTTCATGCAAATTTCAAAAACCATTTAGATGATCTTGTAATCAGACATCGTACAAAATACCCAAACTCTAAAGAGCTTCCCAAAAATGCACTTCTTATCGCACTTTTGAAGACAATGCGATGGCAGTACATAACATCTGTACTACTTAAAATGCTTGGTAATTCAGCGACCGCCTTGAACCCCTTGATGACGAAAGAACTTATTTATTTCATCACAAAAAAGATTATATACCCTCAAACCCCTTTGAAGGAAGGTATTGGTTACGCTGTTGGTGTTTCACTGTTACTATTTGCCTCATCTATTTTTACGCACCAATCTCTGTTAATGTCTAAAGTAGTAGGTGCACATGCTAGAACAGTTTTGACTAAAGAATTGATGCAAAAAACATTTGTCACGAGCAGTGAGACAAAGTACAATTTTCCTAACGGTAAGATTATAACGTTTATGAACTCTGATCTTTCAAGAATAGATCTGGCTTTAGGTTTTTCCCCAGCTATATTCGCATTTCCAGTCCCTATAATAATAGGAATTGGCTTGTTGATCATCAACTTGGGTGTCGCTGCCCTGGCAGGTGTAGGAGTGTTCCTGGTCATGATGGTACTTCTGGGTTTACCAACGAGAAAGGTGTTTGGCTTGAGAATGAAGGCAAATCAATTCACAGATGAGAGAGTGTCCCTCATCAGAGAAATCTTATTGTCTATGAAGATAGTCAAGTTCTACTCTTGGGAAGACGCTTATGAAAAGATTGTAACCGTTGTGAGAACTAATGAAGTTGGTTACGTTTTCAAAATTCAAGTGATTTTTGCCTTCGTATTCTCTGCCGCATTTGCTACACCAACAATCACATCCATGGTTTCTTTTCTAGTATTGCATAAGATTGACACAAAGAGGGATCCCGCAATTATATTCTCTTCTCTAGGTCTGTTTAATATGCTTTCCGCTCAAGTTATTGATTTTCCTATTGTGCTTTCTTTTGTTATTGATGCTATGACTGCTTTGGAAAGAATTGGTAAGTTCATCGAAACACCAGATGATTTTAATACTCTACATGACTTTTATGATGCTTCCATCCTACAGGAGAATAAGGACGTTGCTGTGAGAGTGGTCAATGGTACATTTGAGTGGGATATATACCGAGAGGAAAAAGATACATCTACAGTTGACCAAGAAAAAGAAGGTGAAGGAATCTCTGCTTCAAAAGGTGACAAAGATACTCCTTCCACTGAACCGAAAAGGGTGATTCATGAATGCATACCCATTCTCAAAGATGTCAATTTAGATATCCTAAAGGGCGAGTTTATCGTTGTAACTGGATCTATAGGTTCAGGGAAGTCATCACTTCTATCAGCCATTTTTGGTCTTATGCGTAAAAGTAAGGGTTCAGTTGCCATCAATGGTTCAGTCATATTTACTGGTTTACCATGGGTCCAGAATGCAACTGTAAGAGAAAATATTTTATTTGGTTCTCCATATGAGGAAAAGCGGTATCAACAAACAATTGAAGCATGTGCATTGGAAGCAGACTTAAAGAAACAACACGCAGGAGACTTAACAGAGATTGGCGAGCGTGGTGTTACATTATCAGGTGGCCAAAAGGCAAGATTGAACCTTGCTCGTGCTATCTATGCGGACAAAGACATCTACTTATTAGACGATGTTTTGAGTGCTGTGGATGCAAACGTTGGCCAGCAAATTTCAGAAAAGTGTTTGATGGGAATGATTGCAAGTAAAACAAGGCTTTTGGCTACTCATCAACTGTCATTGATCAATAAAGCTGATAGGATTATTTTTATAAGTGGTGATGGACGGATTGATTTCGACACTGAAATAGAACTACGAAAACGTAATACAGAGTTTGTGAGTTTGATGGAGTACAACCATGAATTAGAAAGTGAAGCGGAAAAGCTTGATGAAGATTTCAAAGCCAATGAAAGTGTGAAACAGGAGATTGAATTGAGCAAAATTAAAATGAAGAAGACTGATAAGGTAGATGGTGTCTTAATTGACGAGGAGGAACGAGCAGTCGACAGCATCCCGCTGTCTATTTATCTGAGGTACTTGAGGGCTGGCCAAGGCATTTTTGGAGTAGGAGCGCTACCTTTACTAGTAGCCGCACTGACTTTGTCTGTCTTTGTGTCTCTCTTCACAAACGTATGGTTATCATTTTGGGTCGAAGTAAGGTTCAAACAATTATCAGATGCGACATATATAGGTATATATGTGATGCTGGGGTTTACTGCGATTCTTATGGGAACACTTGAGTTTTCGCTTTTCGGTTATATTGTTGTAACCTCTTCGAGGATACTGAATCTAAAAGCTTTCAAGATGCTATTGCATACTCCAATGTCTTATGTGGATACTACACCGATTGGTAGAATACTGAATAGGTTTACCAAGGACACAAATACACTGGATAACGAAATTGATCAAAAGCTAAAGCTATGCTTTCATTTAGGAGCTAGCGTAATAGGAATATTGATATTGGCGATTGTTTACATTCCGTGGTTTGCCATTGCAATACCATTTATAGTGGCAATGTTTGTTATAGTGACAAACTACTATCAGGCATCTGCAAGAGAGGTGAAAAGACTCGAGGCAATCAACCGCTCATTCTTGCTTAATAATTTCAATGAAGTCTTGACGGGAATGAGTACCATCAAGGCTTACCAAGCTGAGGTCAGATTCATGTCCAAAAATAGTCTATATAGTGATATGATGAATGAAGTTTACCTAGTTGTAAATGCCAATCAAAGATGGGTTAGTGTCAATCTAGATATATTAGCAGCGATTGTCGTGTTGGTAGTGTCTTTATTAACAGTGACAGGGCAGTTCAGTTTAAGTGCATCATCTGCTGGTCTACTTGTGTCATATATGATTGAATTCGCTTTAATGATGTCTGCTGTTCTAGTATTTTACTCTGAGCTGGAGAACGAAATGAACTCAGTTGAGAGGGTGTGCCAGTATGCATTCAACTTGGAGCAAGAGGCACCCTTTAGAATATCGGACTCCGCTCCTCCTCCAGAGTGGCCTACAAATGGTTCAATAAGCTTTGAGAATGTATCACTCAAATATAGAGAAAACCAATCATTGATACTAAGAAACTTGACATTAGCTATTCCTGGTGGCCAGAAAGTTGGAATATGTGGCAGAACAGGAGCTGGCAAGAGTTCTTTGATGACAGCATTGTATAGAATTGCTGAGCTAAGTACTGGTAAAATTACCATTGATGGGTTAGATATTAGTAAGCTCGGGTTATATCAATTACGTTCTAAGCTATCGATCATTCCTCAGGACCCAGTATTATTTCGAGGTAATATCAGGAAAAACTTGGATCCATTTAATGAACATAGTGACGAAAAACTTTGGGATGCCTTAAGAAGAAGTGGTGTCTTTAGCGATGGTACCTTTGATGAGGTGAAGTCTACAAAAGCTGGCGAAGACTATCCAAAGTTTCATTTGGAAGGACAAGTGCAGGATGATGGATGCAATTTTTCTCTAGGTGAAAAGCAACTAATTGCTCTGGCAAGAGCATTGGTAAGGGATACCAAGATTTTGGTGATGGACGAAGCAACTTCCAGTGTTGATTATGAAACAGATGCATTGATTCAAAATACCATTTCAACTGAATTCAGTCACTGTACTGTGTTATGTATTGCCCATCGACTTAAGACAATCTTAAAACACGACATTATTATTGTTCTTGAGAATGGTGAACTAGAGGAGATTGGAACTCCAATTGAATTGTTTAATAATAGTCGCCTTTTCAGTCGGATGTGTAAAGTATCTGGGATAATTAAAGAAGACTTCTGATGTCCCTGCCTCACACAAAATGAATAGTTCAAGTCAAATAGGCCCAAAAAGGATAAGCCGCTTTTGCATCAATATTTGAAAGATTTTAAACGTACTCACCCTAAAGATGGCGGAATTGTAGTGTCTGTTGTAAAAGTTTTGAATGCATGTGAACTTCAATATTTTGAAGGTTTCATATGAATTTTAGTGCGTCCATTAAGTGGACAATGTGCTGCCACGGGTAATGTACAATATTATTTAATTGAAAATAAAGACGTACTTGACCAAAGTGAAGAACAAGGTGACCTATTTACAAAAAGCTCAACTTGTCAACATTTATCAATTAGAGATTAGGGATTGTAAAATGAAATTTATTATAAGCACTTAAGTTAATCACTTACAATTGTGTCTGATTTAATTTTAAGAAAATGAGGTAAAAATGAGAGAATGACCGCTCGGATAATTGTGTATGTGTTATTAACTAAAACGGATGCATTAAGTATATCCAAAATGATCCATTGAAATTTTGTTGATATCAGATCCTCGTTTAGTAAACTGTTGCATTGTTGGAATTGAACAACAAACAATTCAGCAATATTCCAGAACGTGTCCAGAAGTTTTTGATAAGGAGAAGACAGCGACAGAAAAAACGAGAGCCAAAATCACATAGTAGACAATGTGAAGTTATCCCTTTACTCCAATACCTATTTTGTTGGGACTATTATAACGATATAAGAGGTTGCTTACATCATAAGAGGCCTCACTGTCATTTCATATTAGAAAGTGAGCATTCAATTTAGCAAAAAATAAAGTTGAAACGGGGTGTTTTACGGCTATTTACTCGCTTTTAGACGATATGACCACTTTTCTATACGCGACGCGGCTACCGGCAGAATGACAAACCGTCAAAGATTGTGGAGTAGTCCTGACTCCTGAGTCAACAGTAGAAATCAGTATCACAAACACATGAAATTAGCACCCTTATTTTTTTTGACAGGGAGATAACGTAAAGTTTTACATTGTAGTTCGTGCTATTCTACCGATCAAGAATTCAAACGTTATTAGTAAGAGTTGTAGCCAACTGTCTTTGCTTGATCTTTATGTTTCCAAATCTCAAAATATTAAGTATTTGAGGATATCCACTTAGGAGAAATTATATGTTGATAGAGAACCTATTACCTCTGTACTGATGTTTGTACAAGCTAGGTATGTAGATCCCCAATTTTCCAAGAGGTCGATGAAAAAAATATATTGGATAAATGATCGGAATAAATATACGCGCTTATTGTAATCTTTCTGCACACACCTGGATACACAAGTAACTCTAATGCTACCTATGGAACAAATTTGGAAATTGCCACCCTTTTTCGCAAATACGTGCCATGACAGTGCAGAAGTTATGGGGGTTTTTACTTACAGTTGTAGCAAACCATACCATGACTTGTCTGGATTGCGGTATGCTTGATGTATTAAAATTGGGGACTGAAGAACCATGAAAATGGTGCATAATACACTCTGGTTGAAAACCTTGAAAAAAATGTCCCAGAAGATTTCGGAAATATCATCAACATACAATAACTACAGGTATCTAGGTAGAAACTTCTACTTCTGAGCACTAATCGTTAGGCAGTCTATGGCTTAACTATTTTTTCTTTGTGTCGTACCCACCTGCAATTATCAACAAAGAAGGTTTAATTCTGTTGAAATTTATTTATGGGGTACTGCATAATGCAGGCTGTTTTATTTGCCCAATTTTAAACAGACCAATTATTTTTTATTTTCTTCAGTATAATCATCGTTATTTATGTTAAAATAATCGTTGTAATTAGTTATTTTAGTTCGGACGTCTTTAGACAGAATTAGTCTCTGACTAGAATCTGCTGTATGTAGTCAGGTTAGTCTTAGAAAACCCCTCTCTAAGTGTCCATAGATAAAACTTAGTAATATCACCCAATATACATATCCTATTATCTTGTTAGATGGTGGAGCTGATATTACCTTTAAGAAGAAACAATGTAAGTCAACTGTGGTCATCTGACGACACCTGATTAGCATTTGACTTTGACTACATCCCCATATTCTTGCATGACTCTCTCGCCCCTGATTGACACTTTGCATTCTCTGGCAGCTTTTCGTGAACCTCTCTGGACTTGATCTGTTTTCACGTAGTGTCACATATAGTCACCTCCACTATTTGTCCATTGACTCATCTACCGAATTTGGTCAGGTTACGCTCGTTTCCAAATCTGAATCACATCGACGTCAGATTTCAACAATAGCTTCATACTACAGGCGTTGTGTTTAATTAAAAGGAAATTACTATAAATAGAGGATGATTTCCTCTTAAGAATTAACTAATAAGCTACAAATTATGAGAAATAAGTATCACTCAACAATCTAGTAACAGTATTGATCTAGACAAGATGTCTTCTGCTTCTATCAGTATTGATAAGGAGCCTTTACAAAATACCACCACGCTTAGATCAGATCAAAACAATAATGAGGATATATTACAACACAAAGAAAGAGGTTATGAAGACTTCATAACCGAGACTAGACCTTGGTATAAAGTTTCTTATTTGAGAAAGTTGAATTTTGCTATTTTTATTATTACCTTAACATCAACAACAAATGGTTTTGATGGTAGTTTACTTAATGGGTTACAATCTTTGGAACGTTGGAGTCCATATTTCGGCTCTCCAACTGGTCATTTATTAGGGGCTTTAGCAAATGGTACAGTTTTTGGTAACCTTATGATCGTTCCAATTGGTCCGTTTTTGGCTGATAAATATGGTAGACGTACAATTATTATAATTGGACAATTGATTACGATTATTGGTGCTGTTTTACAAGGTGCTTCTACATCACATCAAGCTTTCTTTCTGATTTCAAGAATTGTTATTGGTGCAGGTGCTGGTCTGGCAACTGTTGGTGCGCCAACACTTATCAGTGAAATTGCTTATGTCACCCATCGTCCAATTGCTACAACATCGTATAATCTATGTTGGTACTTAGGTGCTACTTTCTGTGCCATTGTTACATACTTGACCAGAAGTATTGATAGTAATTACTCATGGAGAGTTCCTTCATACTTGCAAGCCCTTTTCCCAGTTATTCAAATATGTTTTATGTGGTGTATTCCAGAATCTCCAAGATATTTGATCGCCACAGGAAAGGTCGATAAGGCTGAAGCTGTATTGAAAAAATATCACATTGGTAACTCCACTGATCCAAGAGATCTTGAATTTGTTCAATTCGAAATGGATGAGATCGAAGCTGCTCTTAAAGCTGAAACACATGCAGGTGCAACATCTAACTATAGTGATTTCTGGACCAAAAAGGCTTACCGTAAACGTATATTTTTGGTTATCTTCACTGGTACTATTATGCAATTGTCTGGTAATGGTTTAGTTTCTTACTACTTGAACAAAGTGTTAAACTCTATTGGAATTACTGAGTTGGAAGAACAGTTGAAGATCAACATGTGTCTAATGATATACAACTTGGCCACATCTGTTACTGTATGTTGCTTCGTTGGATATTTTAGAAGAAGAACACTATTTATTACTTGTGTTAGTGGTATGCTTGTTTGTTACGTTATTTGGACTGCTTTATCAGCTGTCAATCAAAAAACAAATTTTGAAAACGCAGCACTAGGTAAAGGTGTTTTAGCTATGATTTTCCTCTACTATGCCTCCTATAACATTGGTGCCAATGGTGTTCCTTATCTCTATATAACTGAAATCTTACCATACTCTCACAGAAGTAAAGGTATTAATATTTTTCAAATGACTATGCAAATCGTGTTAATTTACAATGGTTTTGTTAATCCTATTGCTATGGATGCTATTGACTGGAAGTACTACATTGTCTTCTGTTGTGTCTTGGTTGTCGAGTTACTCGTTGTTTACTTTGTCTATCCAGAAACATCAGGAAGAACTCTAGAAGAGGTTGCTGAAGTCTTTGGTGATGATGCCAATCCAAGAACTGCTGCCTATTTCAACGTGGTCGAAAAAAGACATTCAATCGAACATGTTGAACATGCCTAAAATTAGTTTTGGTTTAGCTAGTACTTTTGAAATTGATTTTGAATTTATCATAGATACTGATGTTTAGATTGCTGTAGTCATACTAAACAGTATCATGTCTTCTGTTTGATGAATCGTGTTTGTGCTCAGCATGAAGCGAGCCTGAGTCTATAACTGGAATTACTATATAGAGTGAAAAACAAAATTGTGTGTAGTATCTACAGAACGTCTGGGAGACCAACTGAGCGAAAATCAATCGAAAAAATTACATTGACCGGAATATCAAATTGTGCTCGTAATGGATGTTCTTTAAGATACAATGTGATGTTTCTATGAAGCAGAACATTTGATGTCAAGATGGGAAGATAAGATAAGATAAGTCCAATAGGTACACTGGGCTCAGTACTTTGTCTGCTTAACTACATAAACCGTGTAAATATTCGTTGTCCATCACCACATAAGGTTTAGTAAAACTTTCTTTAGTGAACTTTTAATAGATCTCTTGATGGTTGGAAAGGTTTTTTCTATATTGATTTGGTTTAACAAGGTCTTAAAGTGATCGAAGAAGTGATGAAGGGAAGAAACAATCAGCAGTCAAACTTGCTTAATTATTTACATTTAGGCATTGTTGCATCAGAATAAGTTCTTAGATATTGACCTTCGTGTGCTGATAAAACAACATTATACAAAATGTAAATCTCTTGGAGTTTCAGGTTTCGAAGTTGTCCAAAAGTAGACCAGTTAAGAATGAGGACTTTTCGATGTCAAAAAAGCATACTCTAAGTAAAATCGATTTTAATCAGCTAATCGAAAATTGAGGGTTCAAGTGATGGTGATTCTGAAGTTCAAGGAACAATTCTGGAATTATACAATCAGTCGGATGATTTTGAAAGTTCGAGAGATTAAGGTTATAATGTGAACAAATAGATCTCAGATTATTGCCCAGAGTCTTTCTCGATGATGATGACAAGCTTTTACTAACATATCTTGTGATACGATGAGATCCAGAAACAGTTCTTCACGTTCTGGGACAGTTTATTAGGTTAATTGTTCAAGTGTCTGGTATAAGGTGATTGAACAATAGTCGACTGCAATTAGAGCTTGATTTTTTTTAAAAAAAATTTGGATCAAAGCTTGATATCTGTTACATATGAGTTAGGAGTGATGTAAAGATAATGATTTGACATTTAATTTCAGATTTTATGGTGTAGTTGACTAAATTGAGAGTGGCCCAGTCTAGGTTTAATTCAGAGACTCTCTTTAAGAGCTATGCATTGGTTGTTTCTTAGAGATTTGTTACAGCAGTACCAGACGGCCCTAAGCTTTGTGATACTCTTGTATAATATACCTATACATGGGTTTGGTATGTTTACGTTGAGCTGTTTCTATTTGGAAGAGAGTGTCTATATGTTATAAGTGGCTTTCTGCTTGCTTTGTGGATCTCTATTCACAATTCACCTTTATTTTCCGATAATCAGAAACCCGAACAACCTTAGCCTACCGAAATGATATATTTTTTATTTTAGATGTATAGGAACACTCATCCAAGCTTTTGAGAAGACTCTTCTTCAACCAATGGCCACCAGAAACGCTACAGGCATAACATTCAAGTTGCATAATGGGAATACCATTCCTGCTCTAGCTTAGGCCACTGATAATGATGGTGATGCATTGCGCTGACCAAAGAAGCTGTCAAAGTAGCAGTAAAGTCAGGATATAGACACATCGGCACCTCATATGATTCATCAACTGAATTAGAAGCTGGAAAAGCTTTGAAAGAGCAGTTTGAAGAAGGAATAGTTAAAAGAGAGGATCTGTTCATTACAAGCACAGTTGGAGCTCTTTTGGGCGATGATCCGGAAAAGTCAGTGGACGAGTCTTTAGCGAAACTCGGTTTGGACTATATTGATTTGTTATTACGACATGCTCTAATTGGCCATATACAGCCAAAACATATCGATCCAGAGTTCATGAAATACATCGGTTAATATCAGAAAATAGAAAAATTGCATCAATTGAACTCTGTGAAAGTCAGAAATATTGGCGTTTCAAGTTATTCATGGAACTTATTGAGTGAACTGTGGGACGTGTTGGAAGTTAGACCAGTTGTTAATCAAATCAGGTTTCATCGCCATCTACCAACAAGGTACGTTTTAAATTTTTGTTCGAGTGAGGATGTCATACTGGGTGCTTATTCACCACTTGAATCTATCGATGGACGTATCTTTGAAATTCCAAGAGCTAAGAAAATAGCCACGAAATACGATGTCAGTATAGATGCAGCTTTGTTATCTATTCATATTCAAGAAGGCATAGTCATTATTATAAAGTCAACAGATGGTCAAAAGATACAAGAATTCAAAAACATCATAGATTTACCAGCAATTAATAGTGGAACGATTATCGAAAGCACTGATCGCTCTGAAGCGGAAAAGTTTGATGAAGAATATAATGAAGAGCCCAAAGATGGCTCCAGAAAAGACAAGAAAGAAGCTGAAGATGTTTTATACGGCGGCGTGAAAGTTGATTCATCTGATAAAAGTGACTCTTCTTCTGAGTTCAGTATTTCTTATTCAAGCACGGAGGATGGCTTTGATGACGATTATCCCAGCACGCGCTGCGGCGACTGCTTTGATCCAGTGGGCGGTGATTTAACAGAAAGTTGTCTATCCTATGTGTATGCTAACGCCGTAATAGATACAATGAAGGAGGGGATGATCGCTGCGAGCTTGATGGATGAGATCTTAGAAGATTATGACAATTTCAAGAAGAATTACAAGACATATATAGGAGGAAATTATAATGCATTATGAAGAAGTGGGCCGAGTGGCTAATTGTTGAGGTAAAGGTTTTTGAATACTTCCAAGACTCTCTGGAGCGCAGAAAGACGACGTGTATACGATAAGGCGGACATGATGTACAGCGTGTTGGAGTCTGTATTGATCTATTCACATATAGCAGAAGTCACGTATTCTATATATCAAGGAGGAAAACTACAGACTCAACCATACAAGCTAGACTCTTCAGAGATATTAGATATCGCATTAGGTATTTTGGGTGGAATAATTTTGTTCAAAGGGAAGATTAGTAGTGAGTTAGATGTTGCTGGAACCTTGGGTGCACTGTATGGAGAGATGGCCGATACTGCCGATGGTAATATACTTGATGCATTCCAAAGAGCGATTCTAACCTATGTTGGAGGCGTTCAAGAAACAGTTGATTTTAGGAAAGCGGATTCCAGGATTTTTACGGGCTGGAAAAGTCACTTCGTGCTGAATTTACCAACGATTTATAGAGCGAGAGACTATTTGAGCGAGTTAAGACATTCTTACTATAAGAAACGAGAGATTGATGAGTAATTAGGAGTTATTATTTGTATCTGATACTCAAATGATAAGACAGTGGTTAGAGACCGTGTCAGGATTGAGCACGTTCTTGTATAGCTTTGATCATGTAAGATACTGCCTTGGGTCTTCTAAGTTGTTTCTATTAAAATGATGCCTAACCGTAATCATAACTTTGGTGAATTACAAGTGAAATATTACTAGAGACGACATACGAGTGCCGTCCATACATTGTAATTATTGTAAATACACATATTGATAAGTGTATATGTGTATATGTATATGGGCACATCAATGCTTCATTTTGATTTGACACCCCACCGCCTTCTCAAACAGAGAAAGTTAGGAAGTAATTAATAAAGGTTCATAATAGCTCAAAATTCAAAACTTCATTATTAAGAGACGCGGTTCAATTGTAAATTCACGGCTGATTCTTTCGATTGTACATGGACAAACAAACGAGATTTACATACTTTACATCAAGATTTGCAATTGGTAGCATAAGTGAAAGAGCTCAGAAATAATCGTTAAATGATAATATTGTATTTAAAGTTATGTAGTGTTAATCAGGAGCCATACAAAAGAATTATCAAAAAGCTGAAACTCTTACAGCATTGGCCTGAAACTAATAAGTTCTATAATGGTTCACTTGATAACCTATCTCGTCGTTGAATATCACTACTGCTTTCATCTCTGGTAATTCAAAGATCCAAAGACAGTAATGATTCAGGTTAGAAAAGGGAACTGATATTATCCGTTGCTGAAATGCTCACAATTTCTTGATGTGGGAATGGGTTTTAATACCAACTTATTTATACATCAGGAAACGCATAGCACATTGGACACTATTCCAATGAATCATCTTGACAAAGATAGAGTCCATTAAACAATTTTGTTGCTTTAATGAAGCCACAGCTGGGTTAAAGGATCATTTGGTAACTCTGAACAAGTTCGTAGGTCATTCATAAATGTCTATATATAGAACATTCTAGAGAATTGAAGATGAGGCTGTGGAAATATAAATAGAGGTATATTTCCATCATGTTCATAAGTATTTAGTTTAGTAGGTAATTAATAAATTAAGCTATACTAAAAAAAAAAAACTGCGCGGACTCTTAACTATGAGCTGAAAAACTGCGCGGAAAATTCTTAAAACTGCGCATTTTGAGATTATTTGTAGTCGATTTGTCTGTAACTTGTAATGTAGGTTGTAGTAGATGGTTTCTATCATACGCCCTAGTCTCACGTTCGTAGGTCTCGTGGTTGTCGAATTATATGTCTTTGAAATATTGGCCTGTTTCGTAGTAGAAATTCGCGAAGATTACTATGGCAAAATATACGTGGATACAGTTAAAAATCGAGGGCATCTTTTCGAACTGCGCACTTTGGTACTTAAAATGTTGAGAACTGCTATATATGGCAACCCCGTAAAACTTGACATTTTTCGTTCTTAACTATGTAAAAAAAAAAAACTGCGCGGACTCTTAACTATGAGCTGAAAAACTGCGCGGAAAATTCTTAAAACTGCGCATTTTGAGATTATTTGTAGTCGATTTGTCTGTAGCTTGTAATGTAGGCTGTAGTAGATGGTTTCTATGATACGCCTTAGTCTTAAGTTCGTAGGTCTCGTGGTTGTCGAGTTATATGTCTTTGAAATATTGGCCTGTTTCGTAGTAGAAATTCGCGAAGATTACTATGGCAAAATATACGTGGATACAGTGTGCAATCGAGGGCATCTTTTCGAACTGCGCACTTTGGTACTTAAAATGTTGAGAACTGCGCTAAACTCGACTTTTGAATAATTCATTGGCCCATCTTTCATCTAGTACTGCTTTCACACAAAACGGAGGTCTCGTTGTTTGGTTATTATTCACTTATTCTTTGTTTTGATTGATTGAGTCTATTTTAGTGAGAAAGATTTGTTTCCGAGGAAAAAAAAATTTGAAATACTATGTACTATCTAAAAACATGGGAAGTTGGTTTTACACTATATAGTTATATATATAGAATTTTCCAACTAATACA
>JAJMFM010000070.1:0-25251 GCA_030574875.1 Taiozyma peoriensis
AAAAGAAAGAAAAAAAAAAAGAGGTTCAGTAGAAAAAAAACAAGCATATATATAACAATTCATTATAAGAAAATTATCAATACTTGAACTAAGAATCAGCCAACCAACAGATTAAATAGCTATTATAGTAAAGATTAATCTTCCAGGAATACAGTTGGGAGAGATTGGTGATTTCATAACACCAAGAAAAAGAACATACAAAGGGCCAAAGTGCTCATTAGTTTGTTTATCAATCAGTTCGCGTTTGACAACCAGGAATCTGGTGTAAATTTGCTGACCAGAAATATTTGGGATATCAAAGATTAAAACCAATCTACTTATCTTTCTGTGGGACTTCTAGCTATCATCAAGTATATCGAAGGAAGGATACAAGTCTCTGTTTAACAACCACTTTAGAAATTGGAGCAAAGAAAAATAGGAACAAAAAAAAAAAGGGAACGAACCGGATAAGAGATGGATACATTGACAGTTAAGAATAATAACCCAAGAAATAGATCCAAACAGTCTACCAATTCAAAGAAGAAGAACGCCGTTAACACCAAAGTCAATACCAACGTTTCAGATACAACGGGCCCATTGTCCAATCCTAATAGCTCTTTCAACTATCAAAATAACTCTGATTCAAGTCCCAGAAATTATTTTCCTGGTTACTACAGTAATAACGCCAACGAGGCTCAACAACAATTTCAGCAACCATCAAATTCAACGTCAAGTCAAGCTCTTTACACAATGAAAACCCCCAATACAACAGATCAAGGTAATTTGACTGGAAATGTACAACCCCCTAGTAGGGAGGATAGTAATTCTGGTCGATTTAGTAGACAAGATTCAATATCTTTTTTTACAAGCCTTGCTAATAATGGTCCTAGATTTTCAACAGATTCCAATTCAAGTATAACGAATTTCTTGAATCTACCAACTCCTAATGATCAGAATATATCATATGATAGTAATGGAAGGGGATTATCAGTGATAAATAACTATTTCAACGCTCAACAGAACTCTCAAAACCCAAGCTTTTCGCAGCAGCAACAACAACAACAGCCCCAAACGCAACAGCAAGCTCAACAGCTACAGCAACAGCAGCAACAGCAACAGCAACAACAACAACAGCAACAGCAACAGCAACAACAGCAACAGCAAGGAAATTCCTCGGCACCTTCAGCGGCATCCTCTCAACAAGCACCTGGTCAAAATCAACAACCGCCATCATCATCTCAAAACTATCTTCCACCAAGTGAATATGGGTCCTATAATCAATACAGAAGACCCTCAGAACAACTTGAGCCTTTTAACCCTTCTATCAAACTAAAGGCACCAAGTTTCTCGTCCAAAAAGGGCTCAACTTCGTATAATCCAAATAATTCTTCATTTAGTGAAGCTGGTTCTGATTTTGATTTCTTTGCTAAAAGAGATTCTATTAGAAATACAAGACAGCCTAGTTTTTTGAATAATACTTCATTGGGTGATACCAGTGATTTTGATTTTTTTGCTAAAAGGGATTCTATAAAGAATGTTGACGATATTGATTTGAATTCAATAGATAACAGATCCAAAAGGGAAACTAAATCTGAACCTGATACAAGAAATTCAAGAGTTGATGACGCTCATAATCAAGCAGGTAATGAACACAAGGACAGCAATACACAATACCAGTATAATGAACAACAGTTCAAACAACCGGCTTTACCATATCCTGAATACGAACAGCAGCAACAGTCGCTACAAAGAGGTCAACGACTGCCACCAAAGTCAAATCAACATCAACACTTGGTTCATCAGTTAAATCAACAAGACCAGCACGCAAATCAGTCGTATGTTCATAGTTCTGATGCTCTACAGCAACAGCAGCAGCAGCAGCAGCTCCAACAACACCAACATCACCAACACCAAAACCTTCCACAACATCAAACCCATTCTCAGCAATTGCAATACATCCCTGAAGACTCAACAATAAAATCTCCATCACCAACAACATCCGACAGCAGTAAAAGAACTAGAAGAAATGCAGTCCAACCAGCCGTACCAAAGAAGAAGGTTAAAAAGGCCCCTATTCAAAAGACTAGTCCAAATTATAAAATATCACCAGTTATAGGAGGTAATCTCGTTGTAACCCCTGACTCTTCATCTGCTCAATACAATACTCCAAACTCATCTTCTCAAAGATTAGTACCAGCTCAAGATGCTAATACAAGAGTAGATGGACGCCCATTACTTGGCGCTACGAAAGTGGATCAACTAATGCTTGTGATTCAAGCTCGTAAAAAGGGTATCAACAAGCAAATCCCTCGTGCTGATGATGGTAGTATCCTGGATAATGGGAACGGTGTTTTACCAACAGAAACTGAATTAGTTGGTGGTATCGATAAACCAAAGACCAAAGCCAATAAGAACCACGAATGTAGTTACTGTCATAAAACTTTTACACAATCAACACACTTGGGAGTTCATGTTAGATCACATATTGGTTATAAGCCATTTGAATGTACATATTGTGGGAAACGATTCACGCAAGGTGGTAATCTTAGAACTCATCTAAGACTGCATACAGGTGAAAAACCATATATATGTGAAAGTTGTGGAAGAGGATTTTCGAGAAAGGGTAATTTAGCTGCACATCAGTTGACCCATGAAAACTTGAAACCATTTGAATGTAAATTGGACAGTTGTAACAAATCATTCACTCAACTAGGGAATTTGAAGGCTCATCAAAACAGATTTCACCTAGAGACTTTGAATGAACTGACAAGAAAGCTAGCTGAAATTGATCCAAATGATGCCTCAGTGAGTGAATCTGAACGTGATTTGTTAAACTACTTTGCAAATTTATACAAAAACTCAAATAGGGGTATTAAAGGTCGTGGTAAAAGATCTGATCAATCCAATGGTGGTGAAAGCTCTTCCCAGAGCACACCAGGTCAATCGAATATCCAACCCCATTTACAAATTGGTGATGAATCAATTGGTAATTTACAATATCAACAACATCGTACCCAAGGTAGTGCTGATCTATCAAATTTGTCGTTTGATGGTGGAAGTCGGTACCCAGGAACTTTGTCACCTCAACAACAGCAACAACAACAAAGAGAGAGAAATGGTAACATCTCCTTCAAAAATGTGAACTATCGTGACTGATTGTGTGGTTTTTTCCAATTATAGTATCTCTTGTTTGATGTTTATCTGTGTCATTATTTATCGTGTCGTTTTACCTTCTTGTCATGCCACTCCAATACGTCTTACATTTGTTTTGATTATCAGAAATGTAATGATGTACTCTGTCTTCTTTTAATCCTTATGCGTTAATGAATGTTTTATATAAGCAAATCTGTATCATAAATCTTTACTTTGAACAATTACGTAGTTGAATGCAAACTCTAACTACAACGTACTGTCACTGAACTTATTGTAATAGGAGAAATTAAAACATTATACACTAAATATTAACTCATAAGTCTCATGAAAATTAGAGACTCGGGAAAGTAAGACATACGAGGAATTGATTAAACTATGACCCATGTCTCATATAGATTGTTCATGGTCTTTGGTATGTAGTGTCAGGTCTCTGAACGGTAGCGTTATTCCCAGAAGTGGCTGTTGGTGCTCCTGTACTTTGAGCTTGGTTTCCACCCTTATAATATCCACCGGTCGTTGTGTCATATCGATCATTACCAAAAGCACCAGCACCAGCAGCTGTTTGATTTGTAGTTTGGTTACCACCTAAACCAGTTGAAGTATTGTCATTGTAGGTGGCTCCATCATGATCTAGACCATCTTGATGACCAGCTACACCAATAGTATCACCTGTTCTAGTCTCCTCATCTGGATTATAGTGTTTGGAAAAGGCTAATCCGTTTTTGTTCAATCTAACACCAGACTGTGAACCTGGTTGGAATAGATATCCTGGTGTTGTGTTTCTTTGTCTCAATTTTCTTATAACGTTGTACCATAATAACAAGCTACTTAACAAGAATAGCAAGAAGCTAAACGCTGCAAATGCAGCTGCTGCTTTACCACTTCTACAACCACGAACTCTGGTATTACCATAGTAAGTGTTGTAACTACAGCTATAACCACTGTAACGACTAGCGACGGAAATGAAGGAAGATAGCCAAAAGATTGTAAGGATCAACTCAACAATGAAAAGTGCACCTGCAATCAAAAATGTAGGAAGGACAAAAGAAATTATGAACAAAATAATCAAATAGATCAAGGTTATTGCACCAACAAATACAGTGAATCTCATTCTTGGTTCACCAGTGAAGAATTTGTTCAAAGAGTGACTTGCCAATGCCAAAGTAATTATAGCAAAGACAAACTGAGTCGCACGAAGACCATAGGTGATCAAAGGGTTTCTACCAATGCGCTCAAAGATTGTTGGCTTTCTCACTGTTGTTCTTTGAGTTCCAACCCCTGGCCCAGCTGTACCATGTTTCTCATGGTAATGATCTTGAGTTGGACTGTTGATCGTTGATTGATCGTGATTGTAATCTGCTGTGGTACTCATTATCCTTCAATTTAATAATACGTTATCTTTACATTTATCCGCTATTTAGCAATACGGGATTAATCCAAATCAGAGCACAGACGAAGTATTGGTATTTATATATGATTTCTTTATTGTTAATAAATTGTGCTTATGATTTTGGTACTCTACACAAACGAATGTAACGGAATAATAGTGCACGATTAACATTAAGGTACATACACCATACATAGTTAATAAAAATAATCTTAAGATAATTCTCATTAACATAATAAACAACATTGCTGTTTTTATTTTATTAATTAGCACCTCTTCCGTCAATACAATTTTACAATAAACAAGGACAAATCTGCGAATGACACAGCAGTCATTATTATCGGTTATTATGGAGAAATTTTTGACACAAAAAAAAAGGAACGCTTTTTATGATCATGCAGAAATTTACTTCAAAATTGCAAAAACCTAAATTTTTTTCACAAACTATGACAACTAAATGGTTTTAAGGTTATCTATTCCTGAAAAGGATGTGGTTCTGAACAAAAAAAGATCAATACAAAGCACTAAAACATGTGCCTATTGTAATATTATGAACGAGGTATTTGTGTTGATCTATCTTTCACCTGGTGTCTACTGAGGTCTCAGTAGATGAATTTAGCTGTACGTAGGCTTAAATCTTGACATTAAACGGTTGAGCAAGAAATGTACATTATGTTATTTAGTGATTACAAATTATTGGTTGATTACATATGTTAGCCTGAACAAAAGTGTGAAGCAACTTTATAAATCTACGCATAGGAAATGATAAAATACAGTGCAAATCCTACTTACTGAGGGGTGCTCAAACGATTTTTACATAAACTAAGAGCATCATTCAAATAGCAAACAACTATAGAAGCAGTTTAAACAGCTAAATGAGCATCAAATTTCTTCCCTTGGACTTTGACTAGTAACCCCGCTGATGCGACTTTTTAGCCGTACAAAGAAAGTTCAAGCTTATTAAAAACTAATATTTATTTTTTTTGATCTACTCAAATTTGCTAAACTCATTCAAATCCAATTCTGGCCAAAAATCTAGACCTGAGTAGTTGGTACCACTTGTTCCATCCAAATTTTTGGTATTGTTTGTCAAATTTGGCAAATCATCTAGACTAGTTGGATTATTTGTTGTGTTCAAACCAGATGGTAAATCACCGCCATTTGGACCTGGTCCAGTTGTACCATTTGGCCTTTTGAGCATGTATGGTGGTAAAAATCTACCGAAAATTTGCATGTCTAGTTGATCTATGATACCGGGCATATAGCTATCCTCCGCATCTGTTCGAGGAAGAGAATTACTCTCTTGATCAGTGTTAGTTTCGTTTTGATTGTCATTAATCGTAGGATCTTGATTAATAGGGACGTTTGCATTTGTGGAGAGTTTGTTCTCTAAAGAAAGCGATGAAGGTGGTTGTGGTTGATTAATAAAGCTATCAAAATTGGCTAGATGATCAAAATCATTCAAGTTTTGTTCGATCTTAATGTCTGGATAAGGGGAAGAGATTTCCGGGTAGTCTTGAGGATATTGAGAGTAAGTTTGCTTTAATGGCTGGGACTTTTTATGATTTCTTTCACTAGGATTATCAGCTTCTTTTTGAAATGAATTACTAGATGCTAAATTTTGCGGGACTGGAACATCGAAAGGTGGTGGAAACGGCACATTATGATGATGATGATGTTGTTGTTGTTGCTGCTGCTGCTGCTGCTGTTGTTGTTGTTGCTGCTGTTGATATTTGTTAGTCTCTTCTCTCTTAAGTCTAGCTTCTGCCTCTAACTGGTCTTGTCTCTCCTTGTGTAACTTCACGGTTCTTCTATTCAATTGCTCAAACAATTGATTTAAAATACTATAGATTCTAGCAGCTGCAGAAGAACTATCTTTTAACAAAGTCAAAATTTCTTTCCCAGTCTCTGCATCATGTCGAATTCCAATGTAGTCTGGATGAAACTCATCAAATGGAACCTCATGAACGTAAAATACTAAACAAGCCACTGAGAAGAAAATGGTATAGATTGAAAACCAATAAGATCCAGATATCATATTTTTTTCAATCAAATCTTGTGCCAACGTCACGACAGTTCTTGCAACACTTATACAATTCTTAGCTCTTTGAATGGATAGCGGATCAACATTTGGTAATCTTGTATATCTTGGTGAGACATAATGGATGAAGGGACGATATAAAACAATTTGAACATGCAAAAATGACAAGTGAATTAATCTATTAGCTTTGTAGTATTGATATGGAGGGTCAAAACCTGGTATTAATTCTCTAGGTAAATTTGAAAGCCAAGCTCTTAATTCCAACTCCATTTCTGAAACTTTTTCATGAGAAATAGTTCTAACACCTGTATCTATTGGATACAAATTTTTCACAATTTTGTTTAAGGCTAAAATCAAATTTGTATGATTATTGGCAACAGCGGCAGAACTCAATTTACCAGGCTGTTGTGGTAAATAACCAGTTTCTGTAATATTTTCATCGTCTAACTCAAGAGGTAAATCTTGATCTATATCATCTTCAGATATGGATCTTGGTAACCCCAACATTGTATTGATATAAATGTCCATTTTATAAATTGTCCAAAAGATTCTTTTTCTTGTTTCTAATTCAATTGGATTAAATGGATGAGCAACTTTTCTATGTAACCCTTCTCTTAAAGCAGATCTTAGTGCAACACCAATGTATGAATAACAAGTAGATAGTCTTGCAGAGCATTGTAAGAATAAAATCAACATAACAATAGTTTGGATGGCGAATAGATCTCTTGCATCAGTTATATCAATTAATTTCCTAGCGGCAACAAAGTATCTATAACCTTCATCGTCTAACCATTTATTCTCAGTACCATTTTTTTTACTGAACAATGCACCAACTGCCATCACTGAATAGGCAAGTGGGAGAAACTTATTTTGTTTATCTGTATAGTTTTCTGGATCGGTTTCATATAGTTGATCCAAATCTTTAATAAATGAAGGTCTATGATAAAATCGAAACAAAACACAAGGAGATGCCCAAGTTTTACTAACTAACTCCAATGCAAATTTTTTTGGTGGTAAGATGATTTTAATCACTTTACCGTCTTTAGACTCAATTGAGCCATCAATGGTTTGATGTCCTTGAGGATAGTTTGTCTTTTGTCTCTTATGATCATTTTGATCTGTTGACTGATTATTTCTTGATGAAGATGTTGAGAATTGTTTCCGTTCTTCAGCGGTTGAAACTGGTGATGTTAGTGTTGATGAATCATCTTCTTTTTTAAAAATCTCCGCCTTTAAGTTATAGGCCATAGTAAGTCTCTTTAAATCAACCTTATCACCGGAATCGTCAAGTTTACAACTAGCAAAGAGTTCCTCTAAAACTTCAAATTTAAAATTAGAATCCAAGACATCAAGATTGGGTATTATCAACTGTAATACTTGTTCAGCGTTTTTCAACTTCTGTTCAATAATATGAACATCAGCACTTGATTTTTTTCTATTTGAAGGTTGGTCATAAGTACAATCATATGAATAAACTGTACAGTGAATACATGGTTGTTGACCATCACATTTAACTTTCTTCTTTCGACATTCATCACATGCTCTGGTGACTCTTTTCCTCTTTTGACCCATCTCATCGTTTTGATTTTTGGTGCTGCTGTTTTTGTTGTCATAGGTTTGATTTTGGTCATTGTTGAACTCATTGGGCTGTTCAATAGGTTGATTAGTAGCAATTGTCGAAGAACTATTTGATGACATTACTGCTGCAGCTGGAGAGACAGTACGACTCTTAGCTCTCTGTGGCATCTTTGAATGAGCGCGATTAATTTAATGGTTACTATGTAGTCAATATAATTTTAGATCAAAGAGTGAGTCTTTTTTTGGCCATTAGAATATCAAATTTTCCCATTCACGGCTGGAAAAACTTTGCACAACTTGAATAATTTGACGTTTTCCAGTTTATATTATATGATAAATACTGCATTAAATTTTGTTGATGCAGTTGCAACATTTTACGAAAAGGATGAATCACGGCGGAAGTATAGCGCCGATATTTGGCGCAAAATATAAAAAAGCATATATGAAAAAAATAAAGTTTAATTAACGAGCCTCATACAAAGTAAGTAATTGGCGAAAGTAATGTTGTGCTTTAATAGGTTGTTTCGTATATATTCATATATGTATATATCTATAATCTATTTTGATTTTAATTGTTTTCATTTGACAGATAGGATCTAGGCACCAACTGGGGCCAGATAGATAATATGGCACAGGGGATACCCAAGAAAAATGGGCACCATGAGATTGTCTTATACCAGAGTTTAGAGGCTCACACCAAAAGGGTCAACATAAGATGGTGTTACTCGTACAATATTGGGTTCTTTGAATAAACTATCTATAGTAGTAATATCAAAGAAACAATGCGCGCATTTTTTTTTTAAATGGTTGAAGGCGCACTAAAGCACAAACAAACAAAAGAAAAGCGAAAATTTTGACACAATCGCTTTCTGTATTCGTCAGTTTGTAAATAGAAGCAAACAACGTCGAATATTGTTTATCTAAAGTAGGTTAATATTTGAGCCTTTATCATAAAATTTCAGCCCCAGAGGCTATAAATCATATTTCTGTGTATTAGATTCATACTGTAGCCGTTTTCTCAAGCTATAAGATTCAAAAGAGTGGGATGCTGAGCTCTATTGTTGCTCGCTATTGTTTATCCGCGTGAATATATTGTTCAGAATTTTTTAATGGGGGTTCGAAAATTAGATGGTCAATGGTAGCAATATGTAACGAATCGGACTTCAAAAAACAAGACTAGCAACTGAGCCACCTTGACGCTAGCTAGATAACTGTGACAATATCTCTAACTTAAGTGCTGAAAAGCATATGTGGTAAAATGCAGCATTTTAAAGAGTTTTATCAATAAAATTTTGTATATCACCTTTTTTTGTTCGAGTCACATTCAGAAAGATGAAATCTTTTATTCTTACGCGTACATGCTTCATTGTATGGTTAAAATCAGCTCAATTAATGGAACGAAATCCAAGGCTTTAAGAAGAAATATATCTCGTTGAGAACTAGATTTCAAAATAATGTCAAGAGACTATAGTACTACAATATACCTGTCATCTACTGATGATTTTTTTTTCTCTCTACAGCTTGACTATCCCTTAAAATAACGATAGGCTCCAATGACATCTCTACCCCAAATCTAGTCTCTTAGATCTCTTCATGCCATCTTAGCTTATGATTTTTTTTTGCTAGAGCCTCACCAACGACCTTTCCTTTTGATGTCAAGCGGTGCGTCCCTTGTGAAAAATTTCAGTAGAGATAAAAAATTAGCGCTCGGTGGAAAATTTATTAAGTAAGAAATTATTAATAAAATAAAACTTAAAAATTGAGGGAGAACAGAAAGAAAAAATTAAAGTAATTTAACAAAGTTTCAATTAACAAACGAAACAAAAACAAACAAAAAAAAAATCAAAACAAAAAAAATCGAAAACATCAACAAACGCAAAAGATCTTCTTAGCTATGGTCAAACAATAGAATTAATTACCAAGTTTGACACTATTACAAGAACCAAGCCAAAGAAAACACATATATCCCCATTGTGTTTCCAATCCCAACTCATACCTCGACATTGAATACAAACTTATTACTGGCTTAGCAATACTACACCGCCATTGCTCTTTCTTTTCCTCAACCTCCTGTCATGTCAACGAACAGCAAAAAGAGAACTTATGACCAAGTTGATAACGTGAGTACTTATCCAATCCCCTTTTTTTTTGACCTTTATTTCCCAATTCGCAACCTATGTTATCATACTGAATACTCATCCTTTTGTAAAGAAAGATATATATGAACTACTTTTGAAGAGATAACTCCAACACTTTCATTGCACTTGGCTTGAGGGTTTCTTACCACTTTATGGACTTGGGCGGGTGTAATTTTTTTTTTTCCCCTACTTGGATTTATCTAATCTTCCCCGTCCGGAGAGAAAAATTTAAATGAAATTGCCAAGGTTCTTCCGCCGATGGTGCTAGATATTTTAGAAGGATCAATCATGGCTTTAAACCCTGACAACTTTAAACATCAAGGTTTCGAATTATGGAAATGTATCTTGAGTTCATGTTATACTAACTACCGTTTTACTAGTCTCAACTGTACAATGATCCAAATGATCTGGTAAATGCAGTGATCTCCGTATTGGTTGTTCCTGAAACAAAGACAGTTGTATCTGAGACTTATTCAAATGATAAAAATCAAGCTACTGAAATTCAAGCATATGCCAAAATAGCGGGTAATGGTTGGACATTTTACGTCAAATCTTTATCAATATCAATTGGTAGAAATACGGATAATCAACAACCTTCGAAAGAACCACTTATAGATATCGATTTAGGTCCGGCTAAAGTGGTGAGTCGTCAACATGCTACAATTAACTACAATTTGAGCACGAGATTATGGGAACTTTTCGTATTGGGTAGAAATGGTGCGAAAGTTGATGGTACTAAAATTCCAGTTGGTGCAAATTCCACTCCAACTCCCTTATACTCAGGTGCTGTAGTCGATATTGGTGGTACTCAAATGATGTTTATACTGCCTGATGCTAAACCAAAGATTGCAGAATCTATTTTGGAGGCTATTGGATCAAAACTTCCAAAACCAAAGGCAAAGAAAGCTGGTGTATTTCAACCTCATAACTATCCTACTACACTACCATATTCAGCAGCCCAGCAGCAACAGCAACAGCAACAGCAACAACTACAATTGCAGCAGCAGCAGCAACAGCGACAACAACAGCAGCAGCAGCAGCAGCAACAATTGCAACAACAACCACCACAAGCTAGTGGAAGCTTTCCTAACTCCCAAGGATACCCGAGTAACAATAACTATTTTTGGAATGGAACAGGTCCTAATCCTAATGCACTTTCTACTAATAACCAACAGATACCTCAAAGCTCTAGCTCAAATAATTTGAAAGCTTTTCAAATGTTTAACGCTGATACTTCTAACGATAATCAAAATGGTAATTTAAATGGAGGTCCTGGTGGATCTTCGTCAACCCTAGATGATTTATCAAAAGATGAGGCTCGTGATATTAAACCTCCATATTCTTATGCTACAATGATCACCCAATCAATCTTATCAAACGAACAGGGTGTCTTATCATTGTCTGAAATCTATGATTGGATTTCCAAGCATTATGCATTTTATAGATTCTCAAAATCAGGATGGCAAAATTCTATTAGACACAACTTATCATTAAACAAAGCATTTGAGAAAACACCAAGAAGATCGAATGAACCTGGTAAGGGTATGAAATGGCAAATTGCAGAGAATTATAAGAATGAATTTTTACAAAAATTTCAAAATGGCTCTCTATCAAAAGTCAGAAGAGGTTCATCAGTTTCGAGACAATTACAATTACACCTATCATTACATAACGATTTACCCTCATCTTCGCCTGGATCTAAAAAAGTAACTCAGGGACATGATGGTTCAGAACTTTCTGCTCAGTCACATTCACCAAATTCTTCATACAATCATAGTTATCCATTAATCCATGGACAACAACAACAACAGCAACAACAACTTCCTCAGCATGCACAACAACAGCAATACCACCCCCAAAATCCAAATGGGGAAATAGCATACAGTCAACAAGCTCCACCAGCTTCATCGCAGCAACAAATTCCTCAACAACAGCCACCTTTAGGTCCTTATGGGCAACCTTATGGTCAAGCTGGGGTACCAATTTACCCGCCTAATGCTTACCCGCCTAATCACTTGCCTCCGTTACAGCAGCAGCAGCAGCAAGCTGCACATTTTCCACTTCAGAAGCAAAACTCTCAACAACAACTACCTTTACCACAAACTCAAGGTATTTACTCACATAGTAGAGTTTCATCTCTAGGCTCAAACCCATCTTTCCCACAACCACCTTACTCACAATCTCTGCCTCATAGCCAACATCAACATCAGCAGCAGCAATTCAACAGTTCACGTAATACTGATTTGCGACCACTAACCCAAGATTCCAATGTTTCTGCTGATAGAACTGAACTCAAACCGTTATCATCTGCATCATCAAATACTACAGGCCAACTACAAAAGCAAAAACTTCATCAACGTCAAACCTCTGATATTACATCTGAAAACAATACAGCCTTATCATCACCTGTGAGACCAGAGACTCAAACACCCCCAAAAACTAACTTTCCCCCATTATACCATCAGTCCTCCTATTATAACAACAGCAATGGTATAGGCAATGGATCAAACTCTGCTGCAAACAATACAACCGATGTGAAGTCAGATAATCCGAACTTGGAATTTGGTTTGATAGCATCTCCAACAAAACCTTTTTCAATAAGTGCTGTTGAAGCATATACTCCAGAAAGAGGAGCTCGTAAAAAATCATCAGATTCTACAAATGGGAATAATGCAGGTGTTGGTAATAACAATCCTTCAACCGCACATAGACAGCACAGAGGAAATAACAATAATTTACAAAGTTCTCCAGCTTTATGGAATTTTGTTCAGTTTAGTACTCCTTTACAACCAGGTCAAAATCCAAAGGATTTACAAGGAGATAGTTCAGCAGATAAGGAAATCACCACTCCAACTAAAGGTTCATTTTTACCGGATAGTCCATTAAATTTGAAACATGGAAGTCAACCCGTAAAAGTTGTTAACAAAGCTAACAAAGATCTAGGTGATTTGAAAAATGTTGATCTAGCTAAAGGTTTTAAAAAATAATCACTCTAATGGCAACTTTCAAAGCTTATCTTGATTCCTCGTCTTGTTTCTTTACAACTGTACTTTTATATAGGTAAATATATTTCACCTTTTACGATTATGAATGAATGTATACTATAACAATATATACAGTGTACCTATATACCTATGACCATGATTGATACAAAGCATGAAAAGTTTCTTTAACCAAATTAATAACCGTCCCAATAAATTACCTGCACTTCCGTGTTCTTCTGACCCTTTAGATTATAACTCGTAAAAATCACGCTATAACACAACACCCACCTGTTTTCTCAGAGTCTAGTCTAGCTGAAGTATTACCTATATTTGTATCCCCATTCCCATTAGTACTTCTGGCACTATTGCTCAGTCTACGTTCATCAACCGAGTGTATAGCTGATGTATTGTCCTCCAGTGTTCTCTTATGACTACTTCTCCTTGATCTACTACTCGTTGGAACGTTGATGCTAGCTGATCTCTTCCCCATGCTTTTTCTATGACTCTTGATTTTCTCTAAACTTTCAAAAGGTCTTATAACGACATGAATGATATCACTTATATCAATTTTTAAATCACCTATTAATAACTCATCTGTATCATCATGTGTTAGTTTGAATATAGTTGTAGATGTCGAAGTTGAAGCAATATCCAATGGAGAGCCTAAATGAATTAACCTTATTTGTCTTATATCTAATAATTGTTCATCGCCAAAATTCTTTTCATTCCAATGTGCAAATATATATTCTGTTAGCTCCTCTATGGAAACGTCAAATAAGGATCTCTTTGGTCTTGAAGTTGCCGTCGTCAAAGAAGCGTTAGATGCAGATTGTATTGGATTATTAGTAGATGCGAATAAAGAACCAGTCTTGTTACTATTATTTGAGTCTTGTGTTAAAGGATTATCATTAGCTATTTGGGTGAAATCCGCAAGATGAAGTGTTTGCCTAAAAGCATTTTGATAAAGGAGCGTGATCTGGGGTTCTTTTGAAAAGGATTGTTCTTCTGATCTGGAAGTCATTTCCCTGTTGTTATAAGAGGTTTAGGGACAGTTAACTGCTGAAGGATAATCAGGTTTGAAGTAGTGTTGTGGTTTTCCTTTAAATGGTAATTAATTTCACTAAAATATATCATGAGATCGCCTCATTACGGAACCAGATTTAACATTTGGCAAAGGAGAGGAGATAACCATGCAGAACGAGAAGCAGGAATTGAAAGGTCAGTCTGACGTCTGAGGTCTGAGACTCCGAAATATGGTCTAGATTTAGTTTTTAAGACCACAAATTAGTTTAACCGGATAAACTTAAAATACTCCAGGTCCCTCAAGGTTTTAGGTTTCAGGTCCACATTTAAATCTAGTACTAATTATATTTTTTTTAGAGTTTCAGCAATTTTTAGGTGCTGAGGGGATTTTCAAAAGTTCAGAACCAGAGACTAAAGGGACTAGTACTTAAATAAAGTCCCTTAGATCTAACAAATATTGTAATGTAGTTTTCATGGCACAAAAAAAGCGATTAAATTGCCGGTTAATGTAGGGTCGGAATTACAATTAGATTTTAAAGATCATAATTGTTATCAGTTATCCATGTGTGTGTGCATTTATTTTGCTCATTTAGTTCTAGATATGGAGTAAAAACTAGGAGATATTGTGCGATAAGAAATTGACTGATATGAGTCTTTGAAGAATGCACGGTCTGGTGTCAATCGTGTCTGAATACACCATTACTGAAATTTACGATGTGGGTACCATTATTAATGAAAATCAAGGTAAAACTCGTTCCTGATCTATAAACACTAACAATCTTTTTTTTTTTTGCCTCAGACCATATTCGATGAAATCATTAAGATAGTAGATGGATTACAGAATGAAGTTATTTGGCTAGATAATACTGGTGATGTTCCATTTGATTCATTGGTGGCCAAGCTCAACGATATAACAGAACCCAGTTTGAATATTGAGCAGACCTTGGAGAAAATTAAATATGGTCAATGCTTTGATTTGAAAAGTATATCACAAGAGATCGAAGAGGTTGATAAGAACTTGTCCAATAATAGCACATCTACTAAACTTATAATTATATCTAGGTTAAATGAGTTATTTGAAAATGCAAAATATAAAAATCATACAAAGGCGCATTCTTTAATCATCGGGCAAATCTTGATTAGATTGAGGAAGTTAAGTGATTTGTATGACATCGACATTTTATTCTTGGATTCCATTGATAACAGAACAATGAGTTTCCATGGTAATAATGCTGCTGATGTAACTCTACTGGACTATTACATAGATCAGAAGTTTTTAGTGGAGAATGGTGTAATAAAACAAATGGATCTATAATTTGATGTAGCGAAGTTCCCTGATGATGATTATTGATGTTCGATGGGGCTATATCTCTCTCTCTTTTCACGTGATTATTAACAGGGCAGTCACACTTTTGTGGTGTCAAGATGTACTTTGGACAACTCTTATATTCATGAGCCCAAGCGCAAAAACGATGTATTTCGCGAATTTTTATGCGCCGCGAACCGTGAAATGCTTTGCAAATTCTAAACCCAACGCAAAAACTTTCCAGTCCCAAAACCACCTTTGGTTTACCGTCAGATTCTAACTTCAATGCGGGAATCGCTCTTTCTCTCTCTCTGTCTGGTCTCTCTCTTTACTTACTCTCTGGATTTACACTTTGTTTTTTTTTTAAGTGTATAGAAAAATATCAAATAACTTTTCATTCAACTTATTAGACATAGGAAAGAGATTGAAGAACCTTTTTGATTCATATTAAACGATATCAACAAAAATGTCTACTTATGAACCAGTCGTTGTCATTGATGGTACGTTAACAATACTAGAAAGAAAGAAGTACAGGAAAGAATAATCATATGTTGGATTTGAGATTATAATGTGTATGGAAATTTTTCATCAAATAAATTCAATACATTCATTCAAAGGAGTTGACTAAATAATTCAAAGATATACAAGTCTAGATAATGAGAGCTATTGAGAATTTGGAGAAGTACAAATATCCAAAGCAAGAGACTTCTCATTAATATACTGTTTATAAGATGATAAAGAATTATAATCACTTTATACAAGAACTTTTTTCAACATCTACAAGGTTTCAGCTCTTGAAGAATCAAATAAAACTGGAAAGTCACATTACATTTCCAAACACTCCTATACAATATAATCCTCCTACAAGTTTTTTTTTTCTTTTCACTGGTACTCTTTTTTTTTCCCATTATGCTTATGTGGAAGAGCATTATACTAACATTTTCAATTTATTATAGGTAAAGGTCACCTTTTAGGTCGTCTTGCTTCAATTGTTGCCAAACAATTATTAGAAGGTCAAAAGATCGTTGTTGTTAGAACTGAAGCCTTAAACATCTCTGGTGAATTTTTCAGAACCAAATTAAAGTACCATGATTACTTAAGAAAAGGTACTCGTTTCAATAAAACTAGAGGTCCATTCCATTTCAGAGCTCCATCAAGAATCTTTTACAAAGCTTTAAGAGGTATGGTTTCTCACAAGACTGCTCGTGGTAAAGCTGCTTTAGAAAGATTAAAGGTTTTCGAAGGTGTTCCACCTCCATATGACAAAAAGAAGAAAGTTGTTGTTCCACAAGCTTTAAGAGTTTTAAGATTAAAACCAGGTAGAAAATATACTACTTTAGGTGATTTATCTGCTTCTGTTGGTTGGAAATACAGTGACATTGTTTCTAAATTAGAAGAAAAACGTAAAGTTAAAGCTGCTGAATACTATGCTAAAAAGAAGGCTTTAACTAAAAAATTAGAATCTGCTAAATCTACTCAAGCTGATTCTGAAACTTCTCAAAAATTAGCTGCTTTAGGTTATTAAGGCAAAGAAATAATTTATCTTAAATAATTATAAAAAGGTTATGTAATTAACAATCTTGTAGCCCCATTAAGTTATCTTACTCATTTGTTCGTAAACACTAAAAGTTATACAAGTTGCTGGTAAAACTCTAAATATGTTTGGTATAACACCTTTATAAAACCCACCAATTCCTTCTTTAAGATAAACTTGTTTCATAACATCTTTAACACTTTTTTTTTCTTTAATACTTCCATAATCTTGTAATCTTGATCTTAATAACTGACAAGGATAAGTTATTAGTAATGCAGATATTTTAGAAGTACAACTCATTAAAATATATTCCCAAATTTCTAATTTACCCATAAAATAATCTTCTCCTCTAAATTGATATTTTAATGTATCATAAATGGTAAATTGTAAAGCACCTTGACTAACACCTATTAAACTTGGTATTAAACCTTTCCAAAATCCAATAATTCCTTCTTCTTTGAAAATTCTTTGTATACCATCAAAAATTCCAGAATAAGCACCAAAAGTTTCTTTACTTGTACTTAATATTCTTGTTTTCAATACCCAAATTGGATTTGTTAAAATTGCTGTAAATGATCCAGCGGCAAATGCACTACTTAAATAATTCCATGATTGTAAATTTGAATCATTTTTAATTAATTCAGTACTTTTAATTAAATTATGAGAAAAATCTTTAAATTGTCTATATGATGCAAAATAAATAGCCCAAGCAATTGAAGATCCAATTAAATTTGGTGTAATACCTCTATACACTTGTCTTATGGTATTCAACCCATTTGAAGATTTTAAAGATTTAACAGTTCTAATCAATGATTCCAAATGAGTCTTTGAAGTTTGATCAAGTTGTAACCTTATCTTTATAAGATCCAATGGATGTGTTACCGTTGTTGTTATACAACCAGCAGTTAAACCTGATAGTATTTCTCGTTGATTTGGAGTTAATGAAGTGTTTCTGGGGCTCATGGAGTTCATATCAGCATGGTTTCTGTAATATATATTGTACAACTATAAGCATAAAGGCTATGATTTTGGATGAAATAAATAAAATTATTTACTGATATTAATCGTTTCTACTCATCTTGTAATGTCTTTTTTTTTTTTCCTTTTGGTGTATATAAACTATCGGATTTCGATATCGGTCATCTCAAATATTAATAAATAGTGGAGCTAATAGAATTGTACTTTGTTGGTTGATATTTAAATTAAACACTACGTGAAATTAGACACTATTTAACACAATTATTTTGCTTTTTCGTATATTAAATTGTGTTTACTATGTACATCCAAACCCATATGATTATGAATCATTATTATCATATGGAGTTAAAATCTACTCACAATACGAGTATATTCACCATCAGTGTATTTCACCTAGTAATTCAACATGTATCTCTCCCCTTTTTTTTTGCCTTGGATCAAATTATATGAGAGCTTTTGTCATACTTAAACTGATGGTAGTGGAGATAATAGAGCTAATAAAGGTGGACGGTTTGGAGTTTGAATCCAACCCAAGTATAGAACAAATGGAATCCACCCATAGTGAGCAATAACACGTGCTGAGTCAAACACTTTAGTGATACGTTCCTGTTTTACACTGGTTAGTATCTAATCATATCACATCAGATCAAGTAGTCACAACCATAAACCCATAATAGAGAACAATAACAATGACTAAACAATGTCTTAATAAACATACTTTTGATTCGTCAGATAGTGTGAAGGCCATTTTGGTATTTGAATAGTTGTAAGTACAAACTGAGCAATGATTTCAACAAATACTGATTCTTTTTTAAAGGCTTTAATTATTTTCCCTTTTCATTTATTTTCCATTTAATGCATTATTTTATGAATTTTCGTGGGCAACAAATCTGAAGAAAAAACACTGAAATAAATTTTTACCCGCAACATGAAGAAAATTTAATAAGAGATTAAAAACTATTAAAGATGTTTTTAATGAAAAAAGCTAAATATCTACAAAAGATTCACATAATTACTTAAATAGATGATATTCTTTTATACATATATAAAGAGATATATGTATCTAGTAAAATTTTAAATACATATTATATATATATATCTTCTAATCTCTTCTTTTACAAGATATTTTCTTTTTTGTTTCCCATCTATGTGTAGGGAAGGATTAAGATGGTGAATATGAGATTGGTATGGGGGTGGTGCCTAGATGGAGGGGGTAAGCATTTTTAACATGTGGAGTGTGTATAGTGTGAAAGGGGAAATCAAGTTCGTTCAGCTTACAACAATAACTCTAATGGATTTTCAATAACGTCTTTCAAAGCCTTAATGAATTCACCACCTTTAGCACCATCAACGACTCTGTGATCAAAAGTACCAGTGATGTTGATCTTAGAATCGAATGAAAATCCATGTTCAGCAGATTTATCTTCAACGGCAACTCTGTTAACGGTACCAATTGCTAAAATTGTTGATTGTGGTGGGTTAATAATTGAAGTGAAAAATGTAACAGCTGGATTCATACCCAAGTTAGAAATACAAATAGTACCACCTTGGAATTCTTCTGGTTTTAATTTGTTTTCTTTAGCACGTTTACCTAAATCTTTAACTTGAGCTGAAATTAAAGCTAAACCTTTAGCATGAGCATCTGTAACAATTGGTGTGATTAATCCACTTGGAGTTGCAACGGCAACTGAAACGTCAACGTTGTTATATTGTCTAATGACGTTTTCAGCTTCTATCCAATGAGAATTAGCTTCTGGAACTCTTCCAGCGGCAACGGCAATGGCTTTGATTAAAATATCGTTAATTGATAATTTATAACGATCTTTAGCTGAAGCGTTTAATGAAGCTCTTAGTTTTAACAGTTTAGAAACTGAAATTTCAGATGAAACGATATAACTTGGATTTGTTTGAGTTGATTGTAATAAACGTTGACCAATGACTCTACGCATGTTTGTAATTGGAATGTCAACAAAGTTTGGAGCTGAGGCACCTGAAGATGGGGCAGCACCAGCACCAGCTGCTGGAGCTGGAGCACTTTGTTTAGAAGATTGGGCAGCAGCGGCTTTTTCAACATCTTCTTTAATGATACGACCATTTGGACCAGAACCTTTAATACCCTTTAAGGCAATACCTTTTTCTAAAGCAATAGTTTTAGCTAATGGAGAGGCAATTATTCTGTTAACTGGTGCACTTGATTGTGTAGATGATTTTGGAGCTGGTTTAGAATCTTCCTTTGGAGCTTCTTCCTTTGTAGCTTCTTCCTTTGGAGCTTCAGCTTCAGCAGCTGGAGCAGCTGGAGCTGCTCCTTCAACTTTGAAATCTTTGAAAGCAGCAACATCACTTTCCTCTTCAACGTAAACAGCAATAGGAGTATTAACTGGAACGTCTTTGGCACCAGCTTCAACTAAAATCTTAGCTAAGAAACCTTCCTCTTGAAATTCAAAATCCATTTGAGCTTTATCTGTTTCAATTTCGGCAATGGCTTCACCTGGTGCTAATTCATCACCAACGGCTTTATTCCAAACGGCCAAGTTACCTTGTGTCATTGTTGGAGATAGAGCTGGCATACCAATGATGGTGTGTGGTGGGTATGATGAGTTGAAACGAAGAGCGGTAAAAGATGTTAGTCTAGTACATCTATAAAATGCGAAATAGTTAGTAACATGTTATCAAATTAATAGAAAATTCTTGGGGGTAACTTGAACGTATCTGTGTTATTTGAGATACCAGGTAGTGAGACAAAAATGTATTGCTATTCAAAGCCTTTGAATTAATGAAGACCAAAGAGCAGTATTTGTAAATCATTAGATTGCGAAATGATAAATATATATTGAATTTCAATCTATTCTCAAATACTGAACTTTTCAAGAGCACCAACAAGTTAATATAGAAAACATAAGATCATTGTTCACACATGCTTAAACTCAAGACCGTATCAATACCATTTTTAACACTTCAAGCAAAAAAAAACCCCAAAAGCTAACAAGTAGTTCAATGGGTACTCACCTTGGTAGAACACGGACAGCTCTGGTTAAAGTAGCAATTGCTGACATTTTGTATCTATCTATGTGGATATGTGAGAGGAAGATAGTCTAGAGTACGAGATAGGATCAGATACAAAAAAACCCACAAGCAAGTAATTTGATAAAACCAGAGTGTGTTTTTTTCTGATTCTCACCTACAATATAGAGGGAAAATCGAAAAGAAAAAAATCCAAAAAGATGTAATCTGATGATGTTAAAAAAAAACACATATATAGAAATTTTAGGCGATAATTTTACGTGGGTGGTAAATTTTCTCTGTTGTTTTTGGGCGGGGGTGGGAGAACTTTTTGCAAAAAGATAGAAATTTAGGTGGGATTTCAAAGATTTTTTGGTGCGATTTTTTGATGGGGAAAATGTGTATTTTTTTTTTTTTATTTGGTAATGGGAATTTTTCAGTTAAACATTGAATTTTTATGGGGGGGATTTTGGTGATTTTGGTGAATTTTCTTTTAATCAGATGACTAGGCACGTGAGAGTATTTTTTTAATGCTTATCTATGTGTCACTTTTATAGAATCTTTATTTATTGGAGTAGATGACACTATAGAGATCATTGGCTTCATATTACAATCAAACACAATCATTTGGATGATAGCGAAGAATTACATTCAATCATTTTTTAGTTCGTATACATTAAATTGAATATACTAAAAGAGGAGTAATTGAGGTAGAAGAGCTTTAAAAGTGGGACACACTATGACCATACCATAGAGTTGAAACTGGTAAATTTTCCAAACTATTAGTTTCTTTCTTATTACCGAATAGTTTTGATACATCACCAAAATCTTGTTTTAAATTATCCTCTTCCCATTCAATTTTAACCCCATTATTTTTTATTATTGCATCTCTTGCAGTCTGCCATGAAAATCTAACAACTTGAGACCAACCAAATATTGGATCAACTGCTTCATTCAACCATTTTGAAGTTTTCGGATCAGATGGATATCCTGATCCCCATTGGGTATCTTTGGAATACAATTGCTCTTTACTTCTTATTAATGATAAATCTCTTGTAACTTTGGCACAGATACTTGCCGTACTGACACTAGGATATAATGCATCAGCCTTCTTGGCAACAACTATCTTGATCCCTGGAAATCTATTTTGTAGTTTTAATTGATATGAAACTGGAGGACCAACAGTATCGACAAATATCTCTTTTAAATTAACACCTTGATCCAATACGCCTTGAATCAGATCCATAGTAGCATCATGTGCTTGTTCATTCAAGTTATAATTCCCAATGGAATTTGGTCTTAACATACCAGAACTGATATCCATAGCTGTCATTGTTCTAGTTGACCAACCAACATTTTCATATAGTTCACTATCCTTTGTACAAATCTGTTCCAAAAGTTCAACTCTATGAGAATCCTTTAGTGTTTTAGAATCAGCAAATCCATATTTCTTCTTCAATTTAATTTCGAAACTTTTCAAACAATATGCTATACCATATACCATAGGTCCTAATACTGGACCACGACCAGCTTCATCTACACCTAATACGACACCTTCATCGGGATGGGCTAGAACTTCTTTGGGTATTGGAGATAGGTATGTAGTGGAGTGCAACGTATGGTTTTCAGGAACAGAAGGTGGATTAAACTTCAGATCTTCACCTTCTTCTTCTTCAATTTCTTCCTCTTGGTCTATATCTCCTAATGATATCTCTTCCACTGTTTCTTCGACTTTGCCTAGTTTTTCCAGAATTTGATCATTTTCAATGAGTATTTCCTCATCTATAACTACAACAGAATCAGCACTCATCTTTGTCTTCTTTGAAAAAGACTCGTTCTATTACAATCTTCCTTGTCTTTTATCCTCTCGGACACTTTCAAATAAAATAGTTTACGCGTAGCTGAAAATGTTTATTTTTTCATATTCGCGTAGACAAAATTAGTACAAATTACAGGTTGTTGGGGCAACTACTATCAAGAAATTAATAAATCATATCTATTGTTTAATGACATCTGGTAGTGTACCAAAAGTCAGCACTTCTTCGATTCTTTTCTCTCCAACTAACAACATACAAAGTCTATCTATACCTAAACCCCATCCACCAGTTGGTGGCATCCCCCATTCCATTGTTTTCAAATATCTATGATCGGGTACAATGGATTCTTCATCGTTAAAATCTTCCTTCAACTTTTGTTGAAGTTTGAATTTCTCCTCTTGATCAAATGGACTGTTCTCTTCTTCATAAGCATTAGCGTATTCTTTACCATTTATAAACAGTTCAAACCTAAGTGAAACATCATACGTATGTCCTGAGGTGGGATATGTGATATTTGTCGATTTGGCTAAAGGTGCCATTATAGAAGGTTGATGATAGATGAAAGTGGGACCTTGACACAATGGCTCGATATATGTCGATGAAAGCTTATCTAAAAGTTGAGGAACACTTGTCGTTTGAGGGGGTTGTATCCCAATTTGATTGTAGTATTCGAGTAAAGAAAAAGTTGAAATTTCTAAAGGGAATTTAACTCCAGTTTCCTTTTCAATTGTTGGAATGAACTCAAGTCTAGCAAATTTATTATCATCACTTAATTGTAACCTTAAAAGTTCAACTTGTGGTTTAACCAGTTGTACATTTTCAACTCTTTCAAGTATTTGAAAAAGCAACTCTTCAGTCATTATCATCAACTCTTTCAAATCGATAAAACTTTGATAAAATTCACAAGTTGAAAACTCTGGATTATGAGTACCATCAATTCCTTCATTTCTAAATACACTACCAATCTCATAAACTTTATCAAAACCTCCAACGATCAATTTTTTCAACCATAATTCTGGTGCAACTCTTAGTTGTAGATCGATTGATTTACCACTGTTATCTTTCAAAAATTTTCCATGAGTTTCAAAAGGTGTAGCATTAGCACCTTTAGTTGAATTTGATAGGATTGGTGTTGAAACTTCTAAAAAACCTCTACTATTCAAGAAATCTCTAATTGATGATATTACTATTGACCTTGCAATTATAACTTCTTGCGATCTTTTGTTGACAAGATAATCAACGACTCTATTATGATGTCTTTTTTCAGAATCAACCAATTTTGGTGGTAAAGAGTGTAAAGCTGGAGAAGCCAACTGAACCGGTTTAGTACATTTCAAAGATAACTCACCAGTATTTGTTATACCAGGATAACCAACGGCTATTATATAGTCACCTTTTTTGAAAAAATCATGTATTTGAGATGATTCATCCTTGGATAATCCAATCATCTTATTCATAACCACCAGTTGAACTTTTTGAAAATCTTGAACGATATCAATGAATACCATACCTTTACCAGATTTTCTTATGCTATGTACTTTACCTTCTAAAGAGTACAACTCGTCAATTCTTTTACTTTCTGGCCAATCATTGAATGGCTCAAATTTGGATCTGAACGCTGCTATTCTCGTTGGAATTATATTATGCAATCTCAACTCTTGAAGAGTTGGATAGTATGATTTATGTGATTCTTTGATAATAGCTTTCCGACTGGCAAAATCTTCTGCCTCTTCGTTACTCTGTATAAAAGAAGAATATGCTCTATGATGATGACAAAGATAGGGGTTTTTCAACACATGCCGTATTAAAACGCATCTAGATATATAACTTGGTAGCATGGTGCTATTAAGGTTTTTACAGAATGATTGTAATAGATCACAACTTAGATTGGTATATTTGTGGTGTGAACTATACAGCTGGGAATATTATACTTGTTAGTAAATCATTGAACTTGAATTGACCACTCTTCAGCCCATTTTTTCAAAACTCTTCTCCAACTTGAATCCATTAAAAAAAGCCAATCAAAAAGAATTGAACAATAAATCAGCAAACATCTGTACGATTCTTTTCACGGACGGTAATTAAACAATCCCTCAAGACGATAACGCAGTAAAATTAATCTTTCATCAGCTAGTCAATCTTTTCAAAAGCTCATGGAAAGAAGAGGAGGACAGATAATTTTGAATTCATAGAGAGAAGCGTTGGGTGGTGGCTGATGATTATGAGAATAGACTCAATTGAATGAAAAGAGAAGGCATCTATCTATAACATCTACCAGCCGCGATCATTTGAACTTACTCTTTTTAAGGCTCCTTCAACATAAATTACCTTCT
>JAJMFM010000070.1:25351-62188 GCA_030574875.1 Taiozyma peoriensis
ACTTTTTTGTTGATTTAAGATTTTTTGTTGATTTAAATCAGAAATGGGAATTTTTGTCAGTATTTAACGTGGCATTTTTCATCAAATCAGCGTGTTAATTCAATCGAAAATCAAAAGACACAAGACTTAGCATTTTTAACAATGGCTGAAGTGAGTTTGAAGGCTACCAAAAAAAATTGTGGACATATTACTAACATTTAAATTGTAGGACTTTCTAGCAGCTGAGGATATTGATGGAATCAGGTTTTCATGGAATGCCATACCAACTACCAAGATTGCAGCCGCTAGACTGTCTGTTCCTGTTGGTGCCTTGTATACCCCTTTGAAGCCTAGGGAAGACTTGGTAGTTTTACAGGGCGAACCAATTGCCTGTAGGCCTCCATGTGGTGCCTTTTTAAACTCTTATTCTCAAATTCATGAAGGTAGATCTTGGATATGCCCAATATGTTCAAATAACAATCTCATACCACCACAACACGCTGGTCAACTACCAGTTCAGGCAGATCCTCAAAACACAACCATCGAGTACGTCTTGAATAGAAGGGCTCTTGCCCCGCCTGTTTTCCTGTTTGTTGTTGATACATGTTTGATCCAAGAAGATTTTGAAGCTTTGAAAGAATCACTATTGATAAGTTTGAATCTATTACCTCCTGATGCGCTTGTTGGGTTAGTTGCATTTGGTAAAAATGTAAACCTATACGAAATTACAAATGGTGAAATACTTAAAACATTTGCATTCAACGGTGCTAAAGATTATACAGAAGATCAATTGATTAAAATATTAGGATTTTTACCATCAGATTTGAAAAAATCTTCAATTTCTCCTCCAAGTGCTAATGCATCAAGGTTTTTCCAGTCAACTGTTATAGCTGATTATCCTTTGACTTTGATTCTTGAAAATTTGGCTAAAGATGCTTGGCCATATAAAACTAACGAACGTCCATTGAGAGCCACTGGTTCAGCTTTAGCTATAGCTTCCAAGCTTTTAAAGATTGCTTATTCTCATTCTGGTTCCCATATTGTACTATTCACTGGTGGTCCATGTACTTATGGACCTGGATTAATTGTGGGAAACCAATTGAAAGAACCAATTAGATCACATCATTTAATTGAGAGTAAAGATGCCAAACATTACAAATCCGCTAAGGAATTTTATTCAAGCATTGCCAAAACATGTTCAGAAAGTGGATCTAGTGTAGATATATTTATTGGTGCTTATGACCAAGTTGGGTTGTATGAAATGGAAGAATTACCTGATAAAACTGGTGGTGTTGTTGTTCTTTCAGATTCTTTCACTACTTCAATCTTTAAACAGTCGTTTCAAAGATTTTTCAATAAGGATGATTATAATCAATTAGCAATTGGTCTGAGTGCAAATTTGGAGGTTAAGGTTTCAAAAGAATGGAAAGTTGCTGGTTTAATAGGTCATGCAACATCTTTATTCAGAAAAGATCACCAAGTCTCTGAAGATGATAAATTCGGTATAACAGGTACTTCTGCTTGGAAACTTTCAACAGTTTCACCAAATTCAACTTATGCTGTCCTATTTGATGTTCAAAATTCTAGTGAGACATCTGCGTATAGAGCAAACGGTATTGCAAGTGCCTTTGCTCAATTCATCACATATTATCAACATCCAGATGGTTCGTTAAGACTAAAAGTGACAACGGTACAAAAACCATTATCATCTAACGATGTTAGTTACTCATTTGACCAAGAAGCCGCCGCTGTATTGACTGGTAGAATTGCAGTTAATCAATTGCTGAAATTAGATGTTGCAGAAGTTATCTCTTGGATTGATAAGACTTTGATAGGATTACTCAAAAATTTCACAGAGTATAGAAAAAATGATCCACAATCATTTAGAATAGGGATTAATTTTTCTCTATTCCCACAATTCATTTATCATCTAAGAAGATCACAGTTTTTACAAGTCTTTAATAATTCTCCAGATGAAACTATTTTTTACAGACATATTTATAACACTGAAGATACAAATAACTCATTGATTATGATTCAACCTACACTTACCTCATTTGAACAGGATCAAGAAGAAGCAGAACCTGTATTGTTAGATTCTGTTTCTATTCAACCTGAAAGAATCCTATTACTGGATACATTTTTCCACATACTAATCTTCCATGGACAAACTGTTGCAGCTTGGAGAAGACAAGGTTATCAAGATCAAGAAGAATTTATTGGTTTTAAAGAATTTTTAGAAGCTCCAAGACATGAAGCTGCTGGACTATTAACTGATAGATTCCCATTACCAAGGTTCATTGATACAGAAGATGGTGGATCACAAGCTAGATTTTTATTCTCTAAATTAAATCCATCAAATACTCATGCTAATAGTAATTTGATTAGTAGTAGTGGAGCTACCATATTGACAGATGATATAAGTTTACAACAATTCATGGAACATACACAAAAATTAGTTGTATCTTCAACATAATTATACCAAACTGAATTAAATAGAGTTACGGTTTATTTTACATTAGTGTAGACTGTAATACTAAATAATAGACAATAATCAAATATCATTTAGATAAAAAGCAAACAAAAAAAAAAATTAACAAAGGGGATATGTATATATTATCTTCACGATTGGAAATTACTATATAAGAGCTTAAGCATCATATGTAGAAGCAGAAACGTTACCACCTTTACCAGTCCAGTTGATGTGGATTTGTTCGTTTAATGGTAAGTTATCAGAAGCGAATTCTGGTAAAACTTTGAAAGTATGAGCACCAAAGTAATCTCTTTGAGCTTGTAACAAGTTAGCTGGTAATTTAGCTGATCTGTAACCATCGTAGAAGGCTAAAGCGGTAGAGAAAGCTGGGGTTGGGATACCATATTGAGTGGTTAAACCAATGGTAGCTCTCCATCCTGATTGAGCTTTGGTGATAGCATCTGAGAAAAATTTGTTGAATAACAAGTTTTCTAAATCTGGGTTTTCTCTAAAAGCCGCGGTAATTTCAGCCAAGAAAACAGATCTAATGATACAACCACCTCTCCACATTAGAGCAATAGCTGGGTTGTTTAATTTCCAGTTGTATTCTCTAGCAGCTTCTCTGATTAACATGAAACCTTGAGCGTATGAGATGATTTTAGAAGCGTATAAAGCTTGTTCTAAGTTGTCAACAAATTCTTGACGATCTTTAACGGCATCTTTTGGAATTTCTGGACCTGGTAAAACTTTTGAAGCTTTAACACGTTCGGTTTTGATGGCAGATAAAGTTCTAGCAAAGACAGCTTCACCAACTAAAGTTAAAGGAATTCCTAAATCTAAAGCGTTAATAGCAGTCCATTTACCGGTACCTTTTTGACCAGCAGAATCCAAGATTTTTTCTAATAATGGAGTACCATCAACATCATCATAGTATAGGATATCTCTTGTAATTTCAATTAAGAAAGAATCTAAAACACCCTTGTTCCATTTGGCGAAAACATCACCAATTTCCTTGTTGGTGAAACCACCAACTCTTTTCAAAATGTCATAAGCTTCAGTAATCAATTGCATATCACCATATTCAATACCATTATGAACCATTTTGACGTAATGACCAGAACCAGCTGGACCAACCCAGTCACAACATGGTTCACCATCGGATTTGGCAGCGATACTTTGGAAAATATCTTTAATGTGTGGCCAAGCTTCTTCAGCACCACCTGGCATTAAAGATGGACCATATCTAGCACCTTCTTCACCACCAGAGACACCTGAACCAACAAAGAAGATTCCTTTAGCTTTTAACTCTTCGTATCTTCTGTTAGAATCTGGGTAATGGGAGTTACCACCATCAATGATGATATCATCTTTTTCCAAGAATGGTAATAATTGGTCGATGAAAGCATCAACAGCAGCACCAGCTTTAACCAATAAGATGATTCTTCTTGGTCTTTTCAAGTTGTCAACTAATTCTTGAATAGATTTAGCACCAATGATGGATTTACCTTTGGCTTCGTTAGCAATAAAATGATCAACTTTTGAAACGGTTCTGTTATAAGCAACAACAGTAAAACCGTGATCAGCAGCATTTAAGATCAAGTTTTGACCCATAACGGCCAAACCGATTAGACCAATATCACCACTAGGTTTGGGTATGTTAGTAACAGAATTTTTAATTGGCCTTAGGGTTTGAGAAATTTGTTTCAGTCTTTGTATTGGAGGGGACATTATAATGAATTTTGATGATTATGTACTGTTGTTGTATAGTGTATCTAAGGATAAACGTGGGAGATGACAAACATAAAGGGGAAAAAAGGTCAATTGGAACACACCCAAGTTTGATAACTTCAATGAATATATATATATATATATATAAGGCTATTGTTTAAATCATTTCAATGATGAACTTAAATCATCCCTCGGCACTGTTTCCATTCCTTATTCCTTCTAAATCACCACAAATTATTTCGCTAATTTGAGGTCATTCCCCTAACCAAAAAAAATCCACCGAGGGACAAAAAAAAAAGACTTGCTACTGAAATATTTCAAGAAAAAAAAAAACTCAATTGACCTTAACCCTAAGGAAATTTCAATGGCAATTATCCAGTTATGTGGTTTTAGACTTACGTTGGTTGAGACATGATTTGATTTGTACAAGTGTAATTTGAAAAATTGTTTTCTTAAGACAAAGAATAAATTACAATAAGCTCTCACGTATTAAAAGGAGAAAATCGAAAAAAAAAAGAAGTGTGCGTAGATGTGTTGTCTTTTATAGAAAATTGGGTTTTTCCAATCCGTTGATTGTTGGAAATTTTTTTTTTACTACCGTATAAAAAAAAAAAAAAAAAAAAATTAAAAATCTGGGTAAATTGCGGATTGCAGTTATCCATAATTAAGGTGAAGAAATTTTCTAATTTTTTTATTTTATCCCCCTTGGTGGACTGCCTCATCCCCGCGCTCAAAGGAATTCCAAGGACCATAGCTAGGCAACCTCTGCCTAGGCATGGAAATTTAAACAAAACTCAAAAGGTGGGAAGTTGGAAGGAAGAAACGGAGTAGGCTACATATTTACACGTACCTATTGTTCTTAATATTACACCTGATTTTTTTGTTTTTTTTCTTCAACTGGTGATCTAGGTGATACTTCGGACGGATAGTTAGCGAGATATGATGATTCTTTTTGAGTAAAGGCTGAAATGCGTAATATGCTCAAATATTGATAGTTAAGTAAATTAGGAGTATCATTAGTAATAACCAAAAAACAATTTGCTTTGACATACTTTTCAAATTGAACTATAAAATCAGATAAACCATTTGATACATCTGCTATAAGCAAAGACTTCTCCCATGTGTCTCTTTTCTTGTCATATGAAGTGAATTATCCGGTTTCGGAACATTCCTTTATTTAGATTGATAAGCTATTAGCGGAACTTGGAAATGGTTGGTGTCTTAAAAAAAAAAAAAGGAGGAGTCCGGATATCGGTCTCCCACATGTGACGTTCAACGGTCTTTCCGGGAAAAAAGAGAAGAGAAAACATTGGTTAGAGACCGTGTCAGAATTAAGCCAGTTTTTGTATAGCTTTGATCATGTAAGATACTGCCTTGGTGTTCCAATTTATCAAGTCTAACCGTAAATCATAATCTTGGTGAACTGGAGCCGAAACATTGCAAGGTGACTACCATCCATGCATTTTAATCTTTGAAAATACGCATATTGGCACGATAGATGTGTATATGTGTATGGCCACATCAATGCTTTATTTTCAGGATTTTTAAGTGAACTTATGAAAATTTTGTTCTTTTTTTTTTTAAAAAAAAATTTGACAGATTTGTGTGGTAACATGTGATAACAGCCGTTTGTCTTAAAAGCTAATAAAGTACAACGAGTGTTTGCTGAAATTCGATACAGGCTCTGTTAGCGCTTCGAGAACGAGCTATGAATTTATCACTACGTTGCTCTTTTTCTGAGTATAGAGTTCGAATCGAATTAAATTGAAGTAAAATTAATTCTAGGCGACAAAAACATTTGACACAAAATTTTTTAAATAACTAGTTCTTTTGCATCTAGTCATGTTCCTTCCAAAATCAAAGCAGCAAGTCTGTTTCTTCAAGTTTTCCTCCAAATTGCGGCAAAATTTCACCACAATTCTTTGAAAATTTCGTATGCTTTGCTCAAAACTTCTCAATTATCTCTATCACTATTCCCTTACACCAATGTTTAGTATTCAAATTGACACATGTGTCCCTTACCGCTAAGTTTTTTTTTCTTGTGAATAGCCTTACAATCTGGTTCACTCAAAGGTTATTGCAAACTCGAAAGGAACGGGATATTAATAAAACTAATTAATGGACTAGAAATTCAACAATATGGCTGTAAATTAGCATTATGGTTCAGTTATCTCCATGTACTGATAGTTTATTTCCTGATCTTAATGTGTCTTAATGTGTATTGGTTGGATAGAATTTTATTTAACTAATCTGTAAATCCAACTATATAGTCTGCTAGTCCAGTTTAAGCCACTACTTGGAGCACTTTAAGAGGGTATTCTGTTGGAAAATTCACCATTCCCTCTTGCTTTGCGTCCACTGAAGGTTGTTTATATTTTCATAAACCTGTGAACCTCGATTTGAATTACGAAATACCAAAATGTGATGTCATAAATTTATTTGTACAGGTATTTCCACTGGCAAAGCCGACGGAAGATTTCCACTTCGATATTAAAAGTTATTTTATTGCAAAATATAAGGCTACAAGTCAAGACTCATTTGGCAGTCCACTTCACCATAGACATTTATATATCTACTCCAACACTAGAAGAACTGAAGGCCAAAGATTATCTTTGTAGTTTTAGTACCACGGCTAATTATGACAAAAAATTTAGGCAAAAAAAAAAAAAAAAAAAACTTATTCCACTTCATATCACGTAACAAACAAATTTTAATAAACGAAACCGCCCCATGGTTATATTTAAAATTTGCCATCCGAATAAAACTCTTTGACACATGAGTTTTACTCAAACCCCCAACACCTCCCCCAGCCTTAGAGGTTTCACTGCAAGTGTTTATAAACTCACACTTAATCAGTGACAAAGCCTCTTCAACTAACGGGCCTTAATAAAAAACCCCAGGATGATCCGTTTAATCATCGGTGCCGCGAAGACTTTTTTGATTACTATTGTCTTCTTCATTGGATGTGTTTCTATATTTACCACTCAAGTTATTGGTAAACTCATCTTCTTTAATAATAAGGAACTTTTGAATGCTTGGATTTCAAACACAAAGACTAATTTTATCGTATTGCTAACAACTGTTATCAACTTTGTTTCAAAATCTCCCATCAACGTTAAACTAATCTCAAAGACTAATGCCATAAAATTCAACCATCCGGGAGATGGTAGTGATAGTGATGAGGATGTTATTGATGACTCGTTAATTACAATCCCTCCAAATTCAGTAATATTTGCTAATCATCAGATATATACCGATTGGGCTTTCTTGTGGTGGTTTCTTTACATTTCTAAACTATCTGGATTTATTTATATCATATTGAAAAATGAATTGTCCAAAATTCCAATATTAGGTCATGGTATGAAAAATTTTGAATTTATATTTCTTACAAGAAAATGGGTAAATGATGAAAAAATAATGCGTGAAAGTTTTTTGAAAATGGATTCAAATGGTAGAGGTAAAGGTCCTTTATCCGGATCATCAAAACTCAACGATGGATCTTGGCCAATTGGTATTGATAAATCTAAAACTTGGCCGTATTCATTATTGATTTTCCCAGAAGGTACAAATCTCAGTGATAATACAAGGACAAAATCTGAAGTTTATGCTGCTAAAACTGGTAAAAAGCCTTTCAAAAATGTTTTATTACCAAAGATTACAGGATTAAGATTTAGTTTGTTAAACTTACGTCATTCAGTTGATGAGGTTTTCGATATAACGTTAGGTTATTCAGGTGTTAATCAAGATGAATACGGTCAAGATATTTATAGTCTTTATAGAGTATTTTTATTTGGTGAGAACCCTGAAAAAGTGGAATTTTTCATCAATAGTTATAAAATTGATGACATACCAATTGGGAAGCTTACTTATGATGATGAAGAGGAAGCTGAAAGAGATTTGAAAAAATTTGAAGAATGGGTTTATGAAAAATGGGCAGAAAAGGATAGATTATTGGAGAATTTTTATAAAAATGGTACTTTTGTCGACAAAGATGATGATTTCAAGATTTTAGATACACAATTCAAAGCTAGTAAACTTGATTTCATAAAAGTGTTTAGCGTTCCATTTATACTCCTTGTTTTCATAAGAGTCACATATGTTTTGTTTACCAAAAAATTTGGAATAATATAGCAATAAAACCCCAAGTTACAATAGATATAACTTAATTTTAGACTAATTTTTGATCTTGTAAAGTCTTTGTAATAGTGATAGTGATGAGATTTTTATAACTTGATCTCACCTCTTGTAATTCCTTCCCAAATCTCATCACTCAATATTTCATATTTATTCTTATTTAACCAATATATCTCATCATCACCATTTTCACCTCTTGGTAATATTTGATTCTTATACTTAACTTTTGATATTTTATGGTTATCGGTAACTTGAATTTTTGGTTCAAATTTTAAAAATAGCGGTATAGCATATTTTGGTAAGTCTAATCTTGAAACACCACCCAAGATCTCATTTGGATTGAATCCATCTTTCAATTCGATAATGGCTAGACCTGCACGACCTTCGTGCTTTTCAACTTTGATACCAACAACTACAAGTTGGTTGATCTCTTTGAAAGTTGAAGTGAATGAGTTTTCAACTTCTGTTGATGAAACGTTTTCTGATTTCCACCTAAAGGTATCACCTAACCTATCAACAAAATACCAAAGACCTTGAGAATCTTGTCTAAGCAAATCACCAGATCTAAACCAAGCATCACCTTTCCTAAATACATTCCTTAAAATTTTTGATTCGTTTTCCTTGGAATTATTCAAATATCCTTGAAACATCTTATGAGGATTCTTAGCAAAGAATAAATTCATTATAAGTTCACCAGGTTCATCAACGTCTGTCAATTTACATAACCCAGTATTGGGATCTCTATATTCATCACCATTTGGATGTGTCTTGATTATGGTTTGTTGATATTGTAAAATGAAACTAATTATTGAACCATAGTTTCGACAGGCACCAATTGCAAAATCACCCTCTTGGAAACTTGTCAATGCAATTGGGGATTCCGTTGAGGCATAAAACTCACCAATGCTTTCAATACCAAATCTGTCTTTAAAATCTTTCCATATATCACTTCTTAACCCATTACCATATGCAACTTTTAAATAATGATTTCTTTCATCAGGATTTGGTGGAGAGTTTAAAAGATATCTACAAACTTCTCCAACGTATTGCAAATGTGTAGCCTTTGTCAACCTAATTTGTTTCCATATCTTACTTGTTGAAAATTTAACACTTAGAGCAATACATCCACCTCTATTAAAAGTTGAACAAACACCAAGCATTGAAGCAGTGGAATGATATAAGGGCATTGAAGTGAAAACGGTACTTTTCGAATCAACTTTCACTATAAATCCATATAATGATGATCCAAATCCAGCTTTTCTCCAACTCATGATAGCAGGTTTTGGTAATCCTGTAGTACCCGAGGTATAAATTAAAGCAGCAGTGGAAAAATCACTATCATTTGGATTTCTTTTAGAATCATCTTGTCTGAAGGATAATGAATTTACATCTTGAACCTCCTTTAGCAGATCCAATTCGTTATTCAAATAGCTTAGTTTAATATTTGGAGTTGATTTTATGATATCCTCTTCTGATGCCTTAAACTGATCGTAACACAACTCATCAACAAGTACATGATTTAAATTGGATATTTTAATACAGTGAATTAAAGGTTTCCCATAGTTATTATAGTTTAAAAAGGCAGGAGTTACCCCAATATTCCAAAGTGCTAACCAAATGAAGATGAAAAATGGTTTATTTGTATAAAATAAACCAACGGTATCACCTGGTTTAATACCAAATCTATGTACTAATATCTCGGAAAGTCTTAGCACAATGTCATAAAGTTCCTGGTATGTGTATGTTTGTAAGTTGTTCTGTTGATCTATGAACACCAGAGCCTTATTGGAAGGATATTTGGCAACGATTGATTCAAAGATGTACCAATATGAAAGCTTTGAATTTAATATGTTCAAACCATGCTTTATGGCCCTTCTAACAACGTATTGAATAAGATCCAGATCCTTTGTGATTTGATAATGAGAATTAAATGACTGAATTGTCGAAATTGGATGAGAAACTAGTTGATTTGCTAGTTGCCAATATGTCATGACTGTGTTGAAGTCGTATTACTAGTAGTAGTTGAATTATATATACCTTTGCTCCTTTGAATTCATCTTTTTGTGTTTAACTAGAATAGTAGTTTAATTTTAGGTTGAATGTTTTTCAGCTTTACCGAGGAATAAAATAATGCGGTTGGGGATCCGGAAATTCCTAGGCAGACAAGTTAGGCGGAGGTGTTTGGTTCTATTCATTCTTAAGCTCCTCCAGGTGAAGTTAATTATTAATGATACTATGATTTAATACGTAGTTTACATGCTAGTAAAATAGCAAAAGGATTCTTTCATGTTCCAATTAAAAGTTATACATTATAGTGTGCACGCTCTCCTGGAGTTGGGTATAGAATGTGTCATGTGCTACTAAAATGTGACACAAATTGGGGAGATAATTTATAATTATCAAATACTAACATTAGGCTGATTTAACACAAATTGTTTAGCAACATCACAATTAGAAAGATTAGAATTCAATAAAACTGAACTTAAGAAGAATTCTAAACCCTTTTGTCTCTTTACTAAAAAATCATTCTTTAGATTACCAACCCATTTTTTCGGGGGTAGAGCTGGTATGTTTTCATTGGGGAATATTTTAACCAATCTACTTCTAAACTTTTCAAATTCACTATATCTCTTTAGTATCTTTATCGTACTCTGTTTAGTCTCTATTGATACCGTCCATACTGCAAATTTCTGGTTATTTGTACCATTTACTATTGTCACATCTCCAATATGAACGTTCACCACCCAGTTGTCACTAACCTCTTCGTTGTCTACCAAGTTTATGGGTATTGGTGGTGTATATTTCAAACTTGATGGGTCTTTTTTATTTGACATGCTTTAATGCTAAAAAGATATTGAGAGCCTTGATGACTTGTATAGTTGATCTTTACACTCTTTTCATTGCCAATTATTGCTAAATAACAATAGGGCTGCTCTGTTTTCACTTTTTGCATTTTCTCATTTAAAGCTTTTAGAAAATTACCATAAAAACCAAAAAAAAAAAAAATTGAAAAAGGTTCCCCAGAAAAAGAACTTTATGATAGAGAAAACAGTAAGTAGACAACATCGACAAAGAATGGACAGACTCAAACTATCACCATTGAAACAACTCTATTACAAATACAAATCACTTCGCTCGATTCCCTTTAGAAAGAAATGGTTTGTAGGATTCGACCTTCAAAAAAATACATATTGGGAGTTTCGACTATCGAAAAGTTTACCAATCAGAAGAGCAATTGAATACAATACACCTAATGAATATTTAGGACAGTATACACAAGTTGAAATTCCACCGAGATGGCAACAATGGCTAAGGTTCACGAGACCGGATCATCCATCGATAGAAGATTTGATAGAAGAAGAAAGAAGACTTGAAAGAATAAAAGCATTAGGTAGAATGAGTGAAGATAAATGGATACAAAAGGGTTTGATTGAAAAAGAACAAGATAGACTATTACAAGAGAGTATCAGACATGGAAGAGAAATAGAAAGATCTGAGACGAATAATCAAGAGGAGGTGATAGAATCTGCACATGTTAAACCAAGATCATGAAAAAGTATTGTTGTTATTTATTACTATTTATTATTTGTTATTCATATATATTTCATACTCTAGTCCATCTTCCTTATGGCAGATAGTATTACCTCGTTATAACTGTTTAACAAGGACGTTTCAAATTTGAATATATCATTAATTTCATTTTTCACCATGTTGACCTCTTCAGTTGTATAGAGATTAAAGTCTTCTTTAAATCTTTGTAGAGTTGTAGCTATTTCATTGGCACTTAACTTATTTTCACTATTTGTTCCACTTCCTTCGTTTAGTCGAACTTTCAAATTTTTAGGTCTAGGACTTGGAGAGTTTCTATTAATAATATTGTTAGAGGTCTTCATGGCTAATGGTGAGGATACCGTGGAAGATGATGGTGATGCTGCTAATGTAGTCTTAGAGGTGTTTGTTAACCTTGATGGTGTCAATCTAGGTGTAGTGGTTTGAAATCTACTACCCGTTGGTGACCTTAGAGTAGTTGGGGATGATAGTCTCTTAACTGGAGTCCCCGTATTAGTAGTGGTGCTAGTGGTAACTATTTGCTTTTTAATCTTTCTTGTCACTTTTGGTGTTAGTTCGTTGAACCTTTGTATCGTGCTCAAGTTTTTGGCTTCAGGAATAGAATGGTCAAGTTTCCAACTGAACAAACAGCCACTGTTACTTAATGTAATTATTTTATCCTCCGCTACCGAAACTAAGGATTTGATAACCTCTGAATGACCCCAATTTACAGAGTTTTGTTTACCTGTTATGTAGTTGAATGATCTAACACTTTTATCCGTACAAGAACAGATCAGTTGATTTTGAGCTGATAAGACAAGATTGTCAACTGCTAAAAAGTCATTATGCTCATCCGATAACTTCAAACTTCTAGTTGATTCAAACGTATCAATGTTATAAATTGTCACCAATTTGTCATTAGTGCTCACGATTAGCTCTTCACCGTGTAAATGGATCGTTGATGGAGTTGATTTTAATGAGATCGTTCTATGCTTTTGAATTGTTATTTGTGAATCTCTAACAACAAACTTATGAGCTGTTATTGATCTATCTGCAGAGCTCACATATATCTTTTCATTGAAATATAATAACTTCAATAAGTTACCCTTATGATCTGCCAAGGTTTGGAAAATTGTCCAATTGGATTCAATTTCTTCAATCTCTTCATCAGATCTAGCAAATACTTGAATCATTCGATCTCTTCCAATGGTAACAATAAACTCAACGCTATCAATTTTGAAATAACAAACATCGTTGATACTGTATTCATGTGCGGGTATTGTAAATATGCTCTCACCTTTGGAATTATAGATACTCAAGTTACCATAAGAATCACCCACCACTATGTCGTCATTTGGAGTTATATCCAAAGAGGTTATATGGTTTTCAATAACTTTACTAGCAACCTCTAAAACATCAACTTTTATCAAATCTTTCAAATCTAACGTGTCTTTCTCAATCACTTTTATAACACCATCTCTTGTCCAATTTATTACTTTCCCATTCGATGCAAGCTTCAACCCATTGCTGCCCTTAGATAATGAATCTATCAAATGTAAAGATTCAGAACTTTCAATGTCAAAGAGCTTGATCTCTTCATTTGATGTGACATAGATCAAACTATCATCGCTGATTTTTTCTATTGTAGTGATTTTTGGTATAAACTTGACCTTTGATGGAGAATCAATGTTTCCATCGAAGTTCTTAGTCATTTGATCTTCACTTGAATCTCCTAAAGGTATTGATCTAATATTCTCATCATCACCAATCCAATATCTATCGCCATCTTTAAGAACAACACCAACTTTTTTATCTGTGTCTTCAATTCTAAACCTCAACTTCAACTGATTTGAATTCAGATTAAACGAACAAACTTCACCCAATGAATTCAAAACGAAGAACTCATCAGCTTCTTCACCTTCAGTACAGAATACAAAATTGGAATTGATAAAATCTCCCAAAATCACATTCTTCCCTTGAATGATTGACTTCTTCTCAAACATTTCAAACCTCCAAAACTTGACATGTCTCACCCCATATGTTATTATGTTATCATCAACCCAGTACACACCGTTAATTTGTGATGTACATTTATTTGCCCCAATAATCTCAATATTCAACCCATTCAATTTCCATAGGTATATAAAGCCATCATACGTATCACCAATACTCAACAAATGCTTCGAATCAGGTGAGAATTTAACCGCCAAAACACCAAAGTTATGTTCACTGATACTCAATATTGGGAATGTGTTTGAATCCGGCGCTAAGGAAAAAACCAGGATTCTTGGTTGGTTACCAGATTCACCTATTGCTAAAAACCTTTCATCTGGAGAGATAGCAACACACGATATCGTCTTGATCTTTTGCGATTGTAAATTTTGTCTTGGTGGTGTGCTTAAGGATAGATCGTTGAGGTGGGCTGATAACCGATGGTCGCTAATGGATACAGTCTGTTGTGGTTTTGGGGTGCCATATCTATCTTTTTCTATGTAATCAGGTTGTGTTATATAACTACTGCTGATATTGCTACTACCATTGCTATTAGGATTAGGGTTGGTGGCACAAAAGAATCTTTGATCTTTCAGTTTGCCATTCTCTTTATCGATGGTAGACACAACAACACCACCACTTGCAATATAAGCTATAAGATTTGTAGATATAGCGACATTGAATTGATTATTGGACGTGGTTCCATAGATCCTATTTATAGAAAGATCCATAATTGGCAGTGTGCTAGAGAATCACAGATACAAATTGCCTTCTCCTTCCAAAGCGAGGTGCACAAAAGGTTTTAAGAAAATGTTTTTGTATTCATGCCTCTTTGTTTACATTTCCGAGATAATATGTTGATGTTTCCAGATCAGCATTTTTCAATACGCGGGAATTTTTTAGCGACACGCTTTGGTAAGATGTAACCATTGTTTAAGGGGCCATCTGGAGGCGTTTCCATACCATGAAATCCATACCAGAGGAGGTTGTCAGCAAACTTTGTACCTTTGTGTGTCCAAGCTATTTCAACTTAGTAGATCAATTCGTAGCTCTACACCTTGCTTCTCAAGGAATATTATGTATTAAGGCATTAAGGATTTTATCAATCTATATATATATATATATATATATATGTAAATATCATTTAAGCAGTCATTCAGTATGATAAGTTGAGGGTAAACTAACCAGCAATAATTATGCTGAAGAAGATAACAAGCCTGTTTGTAACTCGATGTCGTTTGTACTCGTTTGCTTGTTGATTTTAAAAGCCCCTTTCAAACTGTTTTTAAAGTTCCATCTATTTCTCTTGGTACCAACAATCTCTGCAGACTCCAAATCTTCATCATCATATTGATTGTCTTCAAAATCTTCACTTAGTTTAGCAGGTCCCCAAAGCTTCAACAGTAAAGAGCTCACAACCACGCTAACTGAACTGAACGCCATAGCCAAACCTGCAAACATTGGACTTAGTTGAACACCCCATGGTATCAAAACACCCATAGCAATCGGTACCATTGTAACGTTGTAAACACTGGACCAGAAGAAGTTCCATTTTATCCTGTTCAAGGTCTTTTGAGAGATATCGATCGCATTCAAAACGTGTTGTAATGAAGCAAACTTTTGTCCACTTTTAGAAGTTGACGAGTTCAAGATTACTATATCAGCAGCCTCAATTGCAATGTCAGTTCCAGATGCGATTGCAATACCAAGATCTGCCTTAGCTAATGCTGGCGAGTCATTCAATCCATCACCAATAAAAGCAACTCTTAAACCCCTTTTAGATTGAAACTCTGAAACAAGCTGTTCTTTACCATATGGTGAGATTTCAGCGAAAACGTTCTTCAAAGGAATGCCAACGTCCTTTGCAACCCTAGTAGCTGATTTCAAAGAGTCCCCAGTTACCATCGCAACTTCATAACCTTTGGATTTCAAATGACCAATCACTCTCTTGGAGTCAGATTTCACAATGTCCTTTAATTCAAGATAACCAATATAGTTATTATTGATTGAAATGTGAGCCAAAGTTAGATTTGATTCAATAGTTAGACTCGAGAACGTTGGATCATTTGCCAAAAAATCTTCACTAAACAACTTGGAATTACCAATCTGAATATAGTATTCTATACCATCAAGTCTAATCCACCCCGTTAAACCTCTGCCAATCAAAACCTCAAAATTAGAAACTTCCAGTTGTTGATAATCTGATCCAGCTTCTTCTTTAGCAAAATTCGTTATGGCAACACCAACAGGATGTTCACTTTTACTTTCCAAGTTACCAATTAACTGTAAGACAGTTTTCTTATCAATAGACTTGTTTGGTAGATGCAGAGCATTGACATTCATTTCACCCAGTGTTAAGGTTCCTGTCTTATCAAACAAGAGAACATCCAAGTCATTACAACCTTCCAAAACATCACCGCCCTTGATCAAGACACCATTCTGTGCGCCTACCCCTGTGCCAACCATGATGGCAGTTGGAGCAGCTAGACCCAAGGCACAAGGACATGCAACAACAATGACACTAATAGCGATTTTCAAACAGATGAAAAACTTACCACTTTTGTCATTAAAGATATCTGGAGGATTTGACAAAACATTACACAATATCAGCCAACATAAAAATGTTAAGAAAGCTAATATTAGAATCGTTGGAACAAAGATGGATGCAATATAATCGGCAAATGACTGAATTGGAGCTTTTTGAAGTTGAGCAAACTTGACTAATTTTATGATTTTAGATAGTTGTGAGTTTTCTGAAGTTGTTTTGATCTGAACGTATAGATGACCCGGACCATTGATTGAACCACCAAATACTTTATCCTGGACTTTTTTATAAATTGGTAGTGATTCACCGGTTAATAGAGATTCATCAATTTCCGATTCACCGTCTATGATAACTCCATCAGCAGGAATTTTTTCACCTGGTTTTATGGAGACGATGTCATTCACTTGTAGGTAATTGATTGGAATACTAATGCTATTCCCAGGTTTTGATGGAGTGAATTTACTTGGAGCTTCAATGATTGAGCAGTCAGAAGAGGTCAAACTTAATAGCTTTGATAATGATGTTGAAGTTTCAGATTTTGCTTTACTCTCCAGCCATTTACCTAGAGAGACAAAGTTCATTAGTACAACGGCAGTTTCGAATAAAGTATGTGGTGCCATACCATTGTTCTTGATAAATGAAACGGCTATCATAACAATTGAAAAATAGAATGAGATGTTAGTTGAAATGAAAATTAGTAAGTCCATCGTACCAGAACCATGTTTGATTGCATTTTTGGAGTTCTTATAGAAAATTTTCCCCACAGTGAATTGGATATAAGCAGCCAGTACCAGTTCCAATAACGATTCCATATAAAGCCCATGGGTTAAAGGGACTGATATCTCTGTTCCTGTAACCATTGGAAAGATATGATCAATAGCAAACATTGGAAATCCAATGACGGCAGTCTTCAAGAAATTTGACTTCCAATATGCTATCTCTTCCAGTTTTTGTAATGATATAATTTGTCTGTTTGTTGAATCCACCAAGTTTTGTGGCTGTATCAGTATTGATAGTTCATCTCTAAATGTCCTTATAAGGGTTCTTACACCAGTAAGCTCTGGATTATAAGCTATGGAAATGATATCACTTTGAGTGAGTGTTACGGAAAACACACCCTTGAACTGATTGGCGTGTTGTAAGCTTTCGGTATTGGTGTCATATGTTAAGATTTTAAAACTAGTTGTTTCTTTCGTTTGAATATCTTCATCGCCTCCATGTTTGACTTTCACGTTTTCAACAACCTCGGCATCGAATCCACAGTCTTCAATTGATTCTTTCAATTCAGTTGGTGTGATACTAGAAAGATGTTTAACTATAGCTTGTTCAGTTAATAGTGAAACCTTGCAATCCAATACGTTTGCATTAGCCAATAGCATATCTTGAATGGAAGAGGTACAAGCACCACAAGTCATACCGGTAACATTCAAAGTCGTTTGCATTTCTGCCACTGTACCAACTTCTTTATTGCTTCCTTCTGATAGGGGGGAAGATTCTAAAATTTTGGCATCAAACCCACAATCATCGATTAATTCAACTAAACCTTGGGCGGTTATAACGTTTATATCATGTTCCACAATGGCTTCTTCTGTAATTAAGCTGATATCAAATTTATTAACTTTTGGTTCAACCATGGATTTAATAGAATTGGAACAGTTGGAACATGTCATTCCTGAGATTTTTATCCTCGTTAAATATACATCACTTTTTGTTTTGAAGTCATCATCTACCGATCGTATCACTTCCACATCAAACCCACAATCTTCAACCATCTCCTGAAGCCTTTCTGGTGTAATTTGTGAAAGATGTTTGATTATGCCTTCTTCCGTTATAAGTGACACCTGTACATCTTGGACAAATTCGTTGGAGCCAAGCTGACTAGTTATTGAGTTTGAACAGTTGGAACATGTCATTCCCTTGATGGAAAGTGTCGTTGTAGGCATGATAACAGATGTAAAAAGACACTGAAAACCTCTATTGTCTTAGTAAATCAAATACAAAACACTTGCCATACACCTTTTAACAAGACATAAAATCTCGAAAGAATGAATTTCACTTAATTTTTATAAACTTTCTTCAACTCTTTTGAAAAATGGTGTCAAAGTTTATAAATCTTCTCAAAAAAAGCTTATTTTTTTTTTTTTTCAAGTAATAACCAGTATTAAGTTTATAATTTTCAGGTGTATTTTTTTTATTAATAATTTGTAAAGCGGAAGCAGTTACAAAAGCAGCCGAAAAATAGTATGTGATGGTTTTTTTTTGGCTGAGGACCAATGTTACATTTTCCAGATTATTTATAAGCTGTTATACTATCAAATGCTCATACTATACTTTGGAATGTTCACTTTTGGTGATAATCAGAACGGCTTACATTGATTTGAATTATCCGAATGAGAGAGACAAAAAGTTCAAATGTATTTAGTTATTTGTATTCAGCTATATATATATATATATATCGATAGTATGTTAAGAAAGATGGATACTCAATCATAATTTTGGTTTATCTGTGTTCTTGACCAGCAATTCATAGACTTCATCAGCAGCTTCTTGAATGTAATGTCCTAATAAATCACTCTTATTACCAGAAGATCTTCTTGTACAAATGTTGAAATGTAAGAAATCGTCATTAATAGAGTAAGCGATACCCCAACCAATTGGATTAACTTCACTCCAACCCCAAGCATCTAAATAGTTGGAACTTAGTTGAGAAGTGGAGATTAACCATGTTGAAGAGTAGTTGAATAGTTCATTCTTTAACAATGGATGTGGTTTTTCATCAGGGTTTAGTTGTAATTTTAAACCCAAGAAATGACGATCAACACCTTCACCAGCAGTTGCAGCTTTAACGTATTCAACATGAGCTTTTATAGCATCATGGGTAAGTTTAAAACGTTCTTGACTTGAAAGTTTAGAATTATTCCAATTTTTAACGAGATTAGCAACTTCTTCTGTAACTGATCTTGTAGCTTCAGTACGACCACGATAAAATTTTCTTGTTGAACTAGCTTCATAAGTTGGCCATAATTTTTTGTTTAATTTATAAAATCCTAATTGAATGATAACTTGAGCTAATGCATCTGGTGAAACTTTAAAATTTTTAATTTGCTTTTTACCAAATCTACCATAATGAACAACGTTAACATCATGGTTGTCAATTTCTTCTTTTAATTTAGTTTTAGCATTTTCAATTGCAGAATCAACTAAAGGTGAAATTTCAAAATTCAAGGCCCTTGGTTCAACTAGTTCATTAGAATTATATGTTAAACTTTGCAAAAAGGAATCTTGATCTAGTTTAACCAATTCTCTTTGAACAAATTCATTCAATACTAAAGTTGGAGAACCATCCATTCTTGAATGTTCACCCAAGAATCCAACATATCCATTTTTAGCAACGAAAAATTCAACAGCTTTATCAAAATATCTATTTTCACCATTTCCATGCCATGCGTAATGAGCACGTTCTTGATATGTGATTGGTAAATCTTCATCTAGTGCAATTACAAATGTTGCTCTATGAATGTCTTCAATTGAAGCAGCGTTAATTGGAGATTTGATTAACTCTTGATAAGCCTCATAGTATTGATTTCTTGGTAATGAGGTTAAAACTCCAATGGATTTATTATTTGTTGGTTTGGAATAAGCCAACTGTTGAATTTGCAAAAGTTGTCTATAAATTTCACTGTTATTGAAACGTTCACCATTTGAAGGATTATGGGTGAATAGTTTATAGAAATGGTTGTTAATAATGACAATGATGAATTGATTCTTGATATCATTAATGTCATAAAAAACGTTTGAATCTTGACCTGGAAGTTTTGGAAATCTTGAAGTGTTAAACATCCATTTAAATGATTCCATACAAAATGGAGTACCTCTAGCAACATCTGGAGGTAGTGATTCATTTTGCAATAGTTCTGCAAAGTTTAAAACTTTTTCAATTAATGCAACTGATTTAATCAATTGATTTTGGTCAATTGTAGATAGTTCCACAGGTAAACGTTTATGACCAAAGAAGTAAGAAACATAAGGAACAATTGGATCTTCATATGTTAAATAAGCATAATCATCCCAATATTTGGATAACCAATTTCTTGAAGTTGATTGTAAATCTGTTAATCGTTTATGAAGTTCTGCCCCTTGAGTATTGAAAAAATCATTTACTAAAGATTCTTGTTGTTCATACTGTTCAACATTGGAAACAAATGGTTTAATAGATTTTAAATAACGAGCTTTAGTTTGCTCAATAGTTGGAACTGGCAAAGAAGGCAATGATTCTTGATGTTTAAAAGTTTCACCTTTGAATGACTTTGCGGAAGAAGTGAATGTTCTTGTCATCCTTTTAAGCATTATCTTATAGTTTGTGTATGTGTATCGGTGTATAAATTGGGACTAATAGAATGTAATCATAGGATTTAAATGCGATTGATGAATGAAATGTATGAAAAGATTTTAATTTCAATTCTCTTGTCTTGTTTATATAAACGCTTTATAGTCTTGGATAATTGCAAATCTTATGACCAAAACAACTTTTTGATCACCCGAAATGTTGAATTTATAGGTTTTGATTAATGGATTATTATTTTTTTGTTTGACTCAGAACCGTGGTTAAGAGTTTATTTATTGTAGTACACAACAATTGTGGGGCGCATTAGTGGAACAAATATATTATATTTTTTTTTTACTATGAGATTCCGTTATAAATTCAAATTTTTTGGTAATGAATCGGAAGAGCGTGAGCATTAAACACGGACTGAGGGAAATTTTACCGAGGTTGGAAAAGTGGCAGACAAAGACGCACTTTTTTTAGTAATCGATCAGAGAGTTCTGAACCCTGGGAAATTTAATGTTTTAATTTTTTTTTTTCAAATTTTGACATATTGGGAAGGATGCCAAAGAAGGTAATTACAGAGATACATCAACACTTTTCCAAATCTAGAAACTATTCAAAGCATGAGCCGAGAGCCAGTGTAAGTTCAAAAAAACACTTTAGAGTTGCCAGATCTTGGGGCAAGTCTAATGCGGCTGAGGCTAGAGCGGAGCTATGTGGGCAAATTCTCTAGTGTGGATTGATCTCCAAAGGGTATTTGCAGTGAAAATGGTAACGAAAATAGAGCCAAAGCAGAATCTAATAGGTGAAAACAGGCTTTGATAAAAGGGCAAATAGAATTTACTGAGACTATTTAGAATTTTGAAAATCTTTTTTTCCAGCTCCCGATATATGAATGAGATTGTAATCTGAAATGATTAAACCTTTCCGATCCTGATTCAATCAACCATAACAACAACTTATTGCAACACACGGCTCTTTGTGAATAGATTATTGAAACTTCTCTTTTTTTTGCTTTGGCCAATTTGGGTGTTCAACTGGCTTTAAAATTTGCGAATCATTCATCAGAGGATTATACAATACCGTTAAATACGGTTCTTTAGATATACGCTCATGGGCAAATTGAAGGAAAAAGATGATTTTCTCATAGAAGAGATCATTAAAAAAAATCAATACACTTCAGTTTCAGAATTCAAACAACTTCTTCAAATCAAACTTCATATTGATCCAAAAAGTTACCAAAATATCAAGTTCTTATCAGTTCACTGTATTTTGAACATTTTTGAACTTGTCAAGGATGAGAACTTACAACTAGGGAATAAACATAGATTAAGGTATGCTAGTTGGGATATACTGTCTAAAAAATTGGCTTATGAATGTTATCAAAACTATTTTAAGAAACGCTACATGGAGAAAACGGATGACAAAGAGGTCAATATAACTGATGCTATTCTAAGCCCACCATCATTTGGAAAGATGTTGAAATTTTTATACAAGGATCAGATAGAAAGTAGAAGGATAGGTTCAAGGTATACTTCAAAGTATTGTTACACAAACTTACAAGTTAAAACTGAAGTTATAGAATATCTAAAGACCAATGGCTTTACTTTTGTTTTTGATGACTATAACTCAGACATGATATTTAAAACTAGACTACCAAAAGGTCAGCATGAGTGTCTAACCCATACATTCCAGCAATTCATAGCAAATAAATCACTGATAGGGCCATCATGTTTACCAAAAGACATCGATCCTGTTGAATTGAAACTCATTCAAACGTTACAAAGATGTAATTCATTGCTACAAAATTTCATTCAATCAACTTCAATCTCTTCTCAGTCGGCAGATTTAATTGAAGAGATGACTAATGATTGGAATGATATAGACATCATGCAAATCATTAAAGTCAACACCAATATTAACATAATTCATGATGGGATATTGAACTATGAGCTAATGAACTCAATTGAGTGTTTTCCAAGGCTTTTAAACCCAGCACAATACGTTTCATATCGACCATTCAACGAACATGAACTCTTGACAAATAAGATATTTAAGGTGGAAACCCAAGCAAATAAAGCCTTTATAGAATTGGAGAATCAAAAGTTGTTCGAAAAAGATGAAGATCATGAAAGGAATAATGAAGTAATTATACTAAAGCATAACATTACAGAGTTTCTTTTGAAAACTATGAAATTATTTGAAAAGAGGTTTCCAAGAAAGAGTAGAGATAAAACTGATCAAGAGATTTTACTATACTTCAAGTTCATTACAACTGCAATTTTAAAACAACTTAGCAAAAAGGATAAACAAAGCTTTGGTTCCTTTTGGATCCTATCATGTTTCATTGATGAATATTTTCAATTTTTAGTACAATTTAAAAAGCTTATAAGAGACAAATGATCAATTTTTTTTTATCTACTTCATCTTCTATGACTCGCCTAATCTATGTCCAACACCGTTAAATCTAAACCTGCTACCAGAGCTCACCCCAGTAGATCTAACGCTTTCCATACCTCTAACACCAGGAGCTTTACCAGTAAAGCCATTAACTGATATTTGACCATCTGGACCCAACAATGTAGCAACGATCTTTCTAAACCAAACAGGTGCAGGTAAATAACCTTCTTGTTCTTGCTTCACTGAGTTTAAAGTACCAACTCTATTGATGTTTCTATGTCTAATGGCATTGATTCCTAAAGTTTCACAGATGTATTGGTACAATGGACCTAAAGAGCGTGATTCAATACAAGCATATGAATAAGCTGCAGCCATTCCAGTTAAAACAACATAACAAATTATAGGACCATGAAGTAATAGTTGGAACCCCAATAGAACGGCAGGTAGATGAGTTGCCTTTATAGATAAGAAATAAATACTAACAATTTCATTTTTATTTGAATTTGACCAGGTATAGGTTAATGCACCAATTAATGCTGGTAATAATCTATAAACTGGGGTAATTATATTGGCAACAACAACTAATGGAGTTATAACGGATAGATAAAAGATATAATCAGCTGTATTTAAAAAAAATTTATTGGTTTCAATGCCTCTTGAATAGGAATATATCATATAAATTTCCATAACACCTTGCATAGGATTTGGATCAATAACTAAAAAATTTGTTATTACTCTCCAAAATTGCCAATGATGAAATATAGATGGCCAATGAAGCATTAGATTCACCGATGGCAATATCTGCAAAGCGTTCAAAAATGCTAAACCAAGAGTTGCAATGGTTAATGCTCTTGTGATTCTTGGAATCGATGCAACAAAACTAATTTTGGGATGTTAGAGGGCCTGATATGTAATGATAAAAGAAGCATATGTGTCAATACTTACTGATTGAAATCAGACATCTTTTCCTTGGATCTTATGGTGAATAGTATTGAACGATAACCAAGCTTTCAGTTCTATTGTATTTCAAAACTAGCGCTTAGATTAATATATATATATATATCTTATTAGGAAACTAGGTTGTCTGAGTTAAAATCTACACATTAGAGGTTCATTTAAGGCCTAATTCCGTTCCAACTAAATTTCGACCATCAAAAAACAAAAAAACCCCCAACAAAGTTAAATTAGCAAAATATGTATATGCTGACTAAGCACACCCTTCAAAAAATGAAGTCACGTGATTAAGAAATTGGTATAGACTTTTGTAGCGACATAAAAAGGTCAATCAATTATCTTGAGCAATGTATAATGATTCTGAATACATTACAAAGTCTAGTGAACAATATAATATCATTCAAGCATTAATTTGGTTTAAATTTCTCAAGATGGCAGGTCACTCCATTCCGTCTCTCGTATCTGATATTATTTTCGAACTAGATGAGGAGAAGGAACTTACAGCCGAAGCTATCAACAAGAAAAATATGAGAAAAGATAATGCTTAATGAAAAAAGCTTGAATAATTATTATTCCTATTGTTGAGATAAAAATAGAAGTGTCGCTTGAGAAGGATAAATTTAAACTAATTGTTTCCATCTTTGAGTTCTTTCTATCATTTAAATCATGATCTGTGAATAACACCAAATGTCAAACAAACAACCAATTTGATTAAATTAACACGTGCAAAATTAAAAAAAGTCTGTCTACAGTTCGTAATCTTGAAAACAGCAAAAAAAAAAAAAAATTGAGAGGCACTATTTTCTCCTACCCACGAGTCGCAACAGACTACCTTTAAAACACGAGACGAGATGATGATGCGTAAAAGTAGAGAGTGAATTAAGAGTTGTGATGTAAAATCTACACAAAAGTAGCGAGTGCTTCATTGTTTTGTCTCTTTGAATTTATACGCTTTCATATTAAGAAAAAATTGGCCTTAATTTCAGATTGGTTTTTTGGTTTTAAAAAATTCCATTTGACAGTCTTCTGCATAATTTTGCTGCAACTCAGTAAATTAAATATTTAACGTACGTAGTTAATTAATGACCGGAAGATTTACTCAATGTGAATTTATATATAAATGATGAGAAGCCAGTGGTTGTATCGAACTAATTTTTCTGAAAATTTGTACTTATCAATATCTCGATGAGAAACTGATAAAAAACTCTCTCTGTTGTTACTCTTGTGAAAGTTTCTCTTTTTGTTAACTATTCCGTATTGTATTAGCAATATAGATTTATACAAGGTATGAGTTCTGACACTTTAAGAGATTTTCCAAAATCTTTTAAAGATGCCTTTGTTGGTTGGATTCCAAGAGCTAAAAAGGAATTCACTTTAAACAAATCCAAAGAAGAATTAGAAGAATCTGAAGAAAGTTATCGTTTAAGAATTAAAGCTGCTAGTGAACTTGGAAGGTTTAAAAAATATTTACCTATAATAACAACTGGTGCAGGTTTATTTTCAGATGGTTATGTGAATAATTCAATTGGTATAGTTTCTACATGTTTAACAATTTTATATCCTGAAGATTATGCTAATTCAAATGCTATAAGTAACGTTACTTCAATTGCATTTGCAGGTACCGTTGCAGGTCAACTTTCATTTGGTTATATTGCTGATCATTATTCAAGAAAAAATGCAATGTTATGGGGTACAATAATTTTAATTATCTTCACAATCTTATGTTCAGGTGTTTGGGGTAAAAATTCTTCTGATATTAAAGGTATGTTGATTGCATTGACAGTTTATAGATTTTTTTTAGGTGTTGGTATTGGTTCTGAATATCCTGCAGCTTCAACTGCTTGTGCTGAAGCTTCTGCTTTATTACCACCGGGTAAAAGAAATCGTTGGTTTGTTTGGTTTACAAATACAATGATTGATTCAGGATTTGTCATTGCAACATTTGTTCCAATGGTGTTGTTATGGATTTGTACCCCAAAACATTTAACTCCAGTTTGGAGAGTAACTTTAGGTTTAGGTGCTATCCCACCAATATCTTTGTTTATATTACGTTTGTACTATAAAGAAGGTGAAGCATTTCAAAAGACAAGATTTAAAAAAGTTAGAGTTCCATATTTTACCATAATTAAATTCTATTGGTTAAGACTATTGGTTGTTTCTTTAATTTGGTTTATATATAATTTATCCGTTTATTCGTTTGGTTTATTTTCATCTTATGTCATTGCAAATTTATACGATCAAGATGATTTATATAAAGTTTTTGGTTGGAATGTTGTTTTAAATCTTTTTTATATGCCAGGTTCAATCTTGGGTGCAATTTCTGCTGATTATTTTGGTCCAAGAGTTACATTAGCCTTTGGTGTTATTGCACAATCAATCATTGGTCTTGCAATGGCTGCAAATTTTGAACAATTACAAAAATCTGTTGCAGGATTTGTTGTTTGTTATGGTATTTTCATGACATTGGGTGAATTTGGTCCTGGTGATAATATTGGTAAGTTGAATTTAAGCAAAGACTTTTAGTGCGATGTTTGTTCATTTTTGGCGGTGGAGATAGGCAATCAAGTTTGAATTTAGTGCGTGCACGGCGATGCGTTTCGCCGATTAAAGCTGCCTGTCTTCTCACAATCATTAATTAATACAGAGTAATTAAACAAAGACATATGGTGATACTAACAATTTTGTGATTCTAGGTTTATTGGCAAGTAAGACATCATGTACTCCAATTAGAGGTCAATACTATGGTATTGCAGCAGCAGCTGGTAAGATTGGTGGGTTTATCGGTGTCTATATATTTCCTCAACTAACCAGACAACATGGATTAAAATCAGCCTGGTGGTTAGGCTCCTCATTAGGGTTATTCTCTGGTTATTTAGCTTTATTTTGGTTACCACCAGTTGATCAAGGTGCAATTCAAAGAGAAGATGAGGTATTCTTGGAGTACTTGAGTAAAACTGGATTTGATATTTCATTATTAGGTGATGAGAATACTACTTTCGATGATGTTGGTTCTGAAACTGTTTCAGATGAGAAGGATGTAAAATCTACTGTTCAAGAAACAACAAAATGATTTGTTTCAGTGTGTATTTGATATAATGTTTAGTACTAAGACCAAAATTCATTTTCTGGACCAACTTGTAATAATCTAATCATTATAGACTTTTTGTACTGTTCTGGGTCTTCATAAAATCCATTACTAATGAGATTTCTATTTGGAAATCCAATTTCTGGATAACCCTTTGCATTTACCAAATACTCTTCTAAAATTGGTAATTTAACACCAACCCAAGCTGCATATTTTGTATGATCGTTGAATACATCACCACTGTTTGGATGAACCAATACAGAAAGAGACCCATGATTCAATTGTATCCTTGATAATGATAAAAGTTAGTACTAAATGTCTTCAAATTTTTCCATTCTTATATTTCTCCACAACTTACCAGGCTAAGAACTTTGTAAATACAACTGAATCTTTAACATCAACTTCAAAGAATGCTGTAATATGAGGTCCTGTTTTAGACTCATCTCTCAGTACTTTCACAATTAGCAAATCATCATCAACTTCTTTTTGAAAATCTTTGAAAATCTTATTCTTTAGTTCAATGGCTTCATTTCTTGAATTTTGATTACGATTAAAATAATAAATATGGAAATCATAAGATTGAATTGGATCGAAAAAACCAGTACTCTTCGAACTAGAAGATGCTACCGACATTGTACCTAATCGATGTGTGATTGGCTCCAAGGGGTCATAGCAGGGTGAGTAGTGAGAAGAGGAATAGAGGGTTTGAAAAGTTGTACGGATAGAAAATATTTAAAGTCAATAAATGTTCAAATGGGCTTTTTCGAGCTTTGAGCCATAACTCAAAAGATAATTATTAACCTAAAACTCGCTCACATTCATTTAAACCAGTACTAAAATAAGCCTTCCCCATTGACGATGTGTCAAAGCCGACACTTAATAAGGACTTAGACCACCACCAACAACATAAGTGGATTATTTGTAGTCTAAGTATAAATACAAGTACTCAGTGAATTAAAGTATTGATGATTTGTCTTATTTGGACTCAAACGTTTTCTAGTTGAAATCTGTGATTCGAACCTTGACAAAAAAAACATGGCTTTTTTTTTTTTTTCAAAATTTTAGTACAAGCTTCTGTTTTTTTCATTTTTAATCTAAAAAGCTAAGAAAAATGTGTATAAAGGGAATTCACGGCACCAATCGGCGAATTTTGGTGTATTCATTCTAATCAGTTAGCCTCATTCTTCTTCTTCTTCTTCTGACATCTCTCCAATTTAATGTTATATGCTCTTGATTAAACAACTAAATTACTATCACATCCATTCCATTCGTTTGTGAAACGTCTCTGCACATTGTTTGATTCCTGTCCTTTTGTTTCAGAGTTCTGGTCTATCAATCTGCCAAATTTCATTAAAGATCTCGGTTATCAAAGTGTTTGATCCAATTCCCCAAACCACCATACTTTAACAATATATCACCACACATAGTACAATGCAATATCCTCCAGAAGTTGACTCTGATGAAGCTGATAAGAAGTACAAACGTAATTATAAGGCTTGTTTGAACTGTCGGACAAGGAAAGTCAAATGTGATCTTGGTTCGGTTGATGAACCTCAACCGCCTTGTGCTCGATGTAAAAGAGAAAGAAAAGAATGCGTCTTTGCTGAATCAAGACGTGGTGGTAGTCAACCTGGTACAAGAAAGAAAAGAAAAGTGGAAAATGTCGTTGAAACAAATATTCCAATTCAACCATCTTCTTCTACTCTGCCTGAATATCATTTATCTTCTGTTCGTTCTGAATTTGGTAAGAACAATATCAACAACGATAACCTCATAAGTAATAACTACACCAATAACATCAATCTTCCCTTGCCTGTAAGTCAACAACAGCTTCCTACTTCACAAAATCAACATTCGTTGCATTTATATTCTCAGGATTACCAAGACCAACAAAGTCCGCATCAACAAGAACAGTTTCAAGCTTTTCCACAACAACAACAACAACAGCAGCAGCAGCAACGACCATTACCACCTATAAATTCTAATAGTGACCCAACTCCTGGTAGATCACTCTCATCCACCAGTGGACACGAGGATATATATGTTCCACCTCCAAGAACTTCTGAACTTGCCACCATGCAAGGTGCTTTAGTCTTTCTAGCCCGTGCCGCAGGTACAATTGCCAAAGCTGATGATCGTGATAATATCAACGCTAGAGAGATTCATGAACAGCTTGAAAAGCAAGAGTCTGCAAACTCATCAACGAAAAATTCTCCTCATCCTAATCTTGCAGGTCCAGGTTCGTTATCATCAAGACAAAATTCCACATCAGAGTATGATTTCAATGCTCCATTGATTAGACCAAAGGGTCAAGCCCCATTAAGTCTACCCCCAGTGGAACATGCTGCTAGTCTACGTCCAATGCCTACAAAGGCATTGTCAGATATACCATATATTGGAAAGGATAAAATGCTTACAGAAAATGAAGCCATAAACCTAATTAATCTCTTCTTCTTGACTATGCATCCATTTTTCCCTCATATTCCCCAACAATTACACTCACCTCAAGTTTTAGCCGGTTATCCTATTCTACTTTGCTCAATTCTTACAATAGCATCTCGTTATCACCCTTTCGGCAACGAACGTGCTGATCAGATAACTAAAAATTCTAGAAACATTCAATTACACGAAAGACTTTGGATTTATTGTCAACGACTAATATCTCAAACTGTCTGGGCTGAAGCTTCAACTCGATCCATTGGAACAGCATTGGCCTTTCTATTGTTTACAGAATGGAACCCAAGAGCAATTCATTGGCGTTGGTCTGACTATGCAAACAATCCAGGATTTAAGGATGATATGGGTGCAGAGGGTCCTATACCTGGTATGGATGAAAGTAACGATGATGGGGGATATGCCGGATTAAGTGCCATGAGAAGAAGTGATCGAATGGCTTGGATGCTTGTCGGAACTAGCGTTAGACTGTCACAAGATATGGGGTTTATAACTGGATCTCCTGAAATATTTGTCGCTACACATATTGCTGAAACCAATACCGCAATGAACTTGGGTCAAAGAAGTATGTTATCACAGTCATTAGGTGAAATTGATCTTGATAATGAAGAAGAGGATGACATAAGTGGGAGTAAAAAACATCAATACGATGAGTTTATCTTAAGCTTAGATGAGGAGACAATGAGACGTCGTTCTTTGCAAAAAAGGGCTCTTAAATTCACATTCAGTCAAAAGGCAAAACTTGAACTGCTCAAAATTATGTCATTAGCTTATGAGACTATATACTGTGGTAATTATCAAATAGATGGTTTACATCCAAGACAGAACTTGACAGTTTTAGCAGTACTATCACCACTAATAGAAAATTGGTACAAAAATTACAAAAAATTGTTGAAACCTTCAAATCCCAAAAACTTCAATCATCATTGTAACTTGAAGCAAGCAGGTAATCCAAAACATGTCAGTGAAATAACAAAGCAAATAGATAAGGAGTCGCTCATCTGCGATTACTATTACTGCCAGTTATATATTTACTCCCTCGCTCTTAGTGTTGAAAATCCTTTAAATACAAACGTTTCAGATGCGAAGAAACCTTTGAACAATATCAGATTGGATGAGATTTCTAAAGCTGCGAAGTATGTTGAACTGGCTTATAATGCCTCCAAGGAGATATTAAATGCTGCAATAAGAATTCATAAATTGAAGATGTTGAAATATATGTCTGTTCGTTGGGTAACGAGAATTGTTCGTTCTGTTGCATTCATTGTTAAATGTTTTTTAACATTAACAAATGCAAGTAAGCAAAAGCCTAGTATTTCACAAGTTTTGAATCCCCAGACTTCAGCCATTCTTTCTTTATCAATTATTCAAACTGAAGATATTTTACAAACTATCCAAAAAGCTGCTATAGTTTTGAGAGAAGCTTCCCCTGATGAATTACATCTATGTACCAGGTACTCCACAATCTTGATGTACTTATGTTCTGAGATGAAATATCGCTCAAAAGTTTCTGCCAATCCACCACAACTTACAAAACTGGTTGCTAGCGATGAAGAGGATGTAGATGCTGAACAATCATCACAAAATGGTAACAATCCCACTCTACCACCATTTCAACAACCCCAACGGTCTCACACACCACATCTGCCTCATCAGCAAAATCCTACTGTAAGTTCACAAGCAGAACAAGCTTTTGACAATCACCCACAAAATCTCACTTCTAACATTGCTGAATTCTCAAGACTTGATGATTTCTCAAACGATTCTAACACTGATGCATTCAACAACAACAACTTTTCCTATCAACGTATGGGTGGTAGGGATCCAATCCAACCTCTTCCTGATGCCGTTATTGATTGGTTCTTGAAAAATGACGAGTCTATTGGGTTGGACTTTGTTGAACCATGGGCTGAAATGTTGGAGCAACAACTTGACAAAAAAGAGAGAACTACATAATAATTGGAAATCAACAATATCTTTTACGAAATTCATATCTTGTAAAGACACATGCGTAATATTTTTCATTCACATGATTATACAATTTGACTTATCATGGTAGCGACTATGCTTTCCACGTATTTTTCTTATCGATCCAACTGGAGCAGAGGAACTTTTTGCAATTTTGGAATATGAATGATCAGGTCTATGCATGAAGAATTCGGATTTTATAGAGTCTAGATTCGTTCTTATTGTACTGACTTTAGATAATGGAGCAGGAGTAGTTTCATTTGTGGTTTGGTACTGTATGGAAAATTGATCATTAAAACCATTAAATCGTAGTACTGTCAAGTCGTTTTCATCGGCTAGTTGTTCATGGATATCCTCGGCCTCGTTTTCAGTATCAGAATCACTTTCAGTCTGATGATCCACTTGAGTTGTCAAATCTTCGAATGAATAAAACAAAATCTTTGTGTGAAAGGAAGTGGCATCAAATATTTCTGATAAGCTTAATAGTTGTAAATTGTTCATTGAAAATGTAGAATCATACAACAACCAATCATCACTGGAAATATCGTCTTCATCGAATTGCCGTATTGCTGTTTTGATCTCACCATTTTGAAGACTTCTAAACAATACACTTTTCAACATCAAACTATGTCTTCTTCCTTCTGAAAGTGCACTGATTTCGTTTGGGAAAGGTTGTACCGAATCCATATCCGTTGCCTCTATGGATATCGAGAATGAACTAGATGAACCAGTTGCATAGTCAGAATTTGATATCAATTCACTTTCAGCCATATCTATTGAAGACTGGAAACTTACTTCTGGGGTTTGTCCTGAGGAGGGTGTGGTTATCATCGATCCTTGTATTGTTGAAACTCTTGTTAATGGAGCACCACTTACGGATGATACTTCGGATTTAGAATCTAACTCATTGTATCTTGGCTTTATTATTGAATTTTGATAATCAGATGGTACATAACGTGAATCTCCACTCAGCACGCTATCAAGCTCCAAGTTTTCAGCAAGGTTCTCCTCATTGAACGATGAAGCTCTTCTTCTTGAATGATCTTCTTTGATCATCACCAAAGTGGCTCCAAGGTTTGAAAGTTGACCAATGGGAGTTATTGTGACATTATGACTTAATCCATCTTCTCTATTATCAAAAAACTGAGACAGAAGCTCTGTTATGAAATTTGGTGAGTGATTAATTGATTGTGTAGGTAATAAAAGTATGAGCATACTAGAATCATAATGTTGCACATTCTCAGTAATAAAACGATCCAATTTTCGCAGATTGAAACTGTTTGTCGTTATATTTTCGAAATTTCCTTGATTTATGTTGGATACAAACCAACTCAATAGTTCACCATGTTCTTTTTCTAATGATTCGTCAAGGTTCACGTATTGAAACACTGTTGACATTTTTGGATTTATATGGTTCTTGAATGAGGTTGTCGATCGAATTTTTTAAATAGTATCAACTGTATGAACAATAGCGATATGGTATTTTTGATTCAAGAAGCATTATCAGTATTAACTAGATAAAAGTTTAATCAGACTGAAGGAAATGGAGAATAGTACATGATTAAAAGTCGAGTATAACTCAGTATAGATAATCTTCATGGCCTTATATATAGTTCACTCCTTTCAATAAATGAAAACACCTCAACTGAGGAAATCACAGTCATTGGCCACAGTCAGATCATAAAAAGTAAAAGCTCCAGATAAGATTAACCGTTACTTATGTGCATGAACCTATTGTTCTTTTCTCAGTAATTTTTTTGCGTGAAATATTTGAATACGGAGTTTACAAAATTTGAGGTATTTTCCTTAGTTTGTACAAATCGTTGTTTTAAGGGGATCAAACAAAGAATTATTGTGCTGGTATTAGTAATAGGTTGGTACCATCAGATTGATCCTAACTAAGTAGTATTGCTACTTGGAAAATCCTGACCTTTTCCAACGGTGTAAAAAGTATGTAATTAAGGAAGTGAGATCCCTAAGGATAAATAATTTGAGAGATTAGAGCCTGAATTGAAAATCAAATAAGAGATTTAATGACGACTACTACTGAGGTGGGTCCACGTTTCTGAAAAGCCTATGCTAATAAGTTCTCCCTAAAAATTTTCATTTATCCTGCAAAAGAGAATTCAAGAGAACTTTTGGGCACTCGCAATAGTTTTTCCGCGCTCTTTAATCTCCCTCCAGTCTTCTTTTGGTTTGTGCTTCATTAAAAGTGCAAGCCCCGGAATTTAAAACTTGAAGGCTTTCATAACCAGACTGCTACTTGCAGCATTATACTTGAAAAGTTTGCTTTTCAATAAGTTCTATTGGAGATGCGCAGATGTCCCAAACAATAAAATTAACTTCGAATTTGTGCAAGCTCGAACTTCTTGCATATATGTAGTGTACTTGAAACACGAGCCTTATTCTTAAGATCACTTTCATCTAGTTAGACTAATTACACAAATGAAAATGATTCCCTTAAAAATATTTATGCCTTAAATCTACAAGTTCATGGCACCAATTAGGTCAAGTCCAACAAATTGAAGTGTACAAATATGATATAAATGATCTCAAGGCGGAAAAAAGAAATAAGTCGCCAAGATGATATACTAACCATTTCTATACAAATTACTCAACGCTACATAACTACATACCATCGTTTCATATGCTTCGTATTAAACTCCATAACAATCATTAAACTTTGTAGGGATCCTAGGCTTGCAGATGGTTGAAAATCTTTTATCAATTGGTTCACGCCAAACCTATAGGGATTATTTGAAGAATCTCAAAATTTTTTTCCATGAAAATTATCAACTTTCAGATTTGAAGAAAGCGGATTAATGTTATGTTTTCAAATTACTAATGTGTTTCGAGTAAAAATCGTCAAAATAAGGTGCACATATTAAACCCTGAGATTATGTTGACAGTTTCTAGATCAGCTCATACGATTTTTTTTTGTCAAACTTGACGTGTGATGTACAAAGCACGAACATGGAGCCAAGTGGGACCCTAGTCATCAGATCGGGCATACTTGGGAAGTTTTTAATACGAGGCTTCATGGAATTGACAAGCGAAGTGACCCACGTCAAAGATCTTGATTTACCGGTAAATAATTTCGCACTACAGATCAACTCAAATAAAGGCGTACACCTGCAACTTACAAGTCAACTACTAGTCTCGATCTTAATCCCGTCGTGCACGCTAAAAAATCTTTCCAACTTATTAAACTTTGGATATTGTTTGTAATCATGCCCAAACTACAGTGCTCATGAAATGGGAAGAGCCCAGAAGAATTGAATTGAAATCAAAGAAGCAGGGTTCAGAACAGCTAAATCATCTTTGGCAAAAAATAAAAAATGGAAACAGTTTAAATGGGAAAAAACATTAGGATAATATAACTAAACAATATATAATGATACTAGTACTATATTTTTAATGGTAACAATTGAACAACGAGTACTGAAAAGAGTAAATTGAAAGTGTGGGGGAAACATTGGAAATGAAGTAAATAACAAGTGCTGCATATACATCTCAATCTTCTTCATCGAGGTCTGATGGTGAGTACATAATTTGAGTAACAAATTTACCAGAATACCTTGTAGTACAAGCAACACTTAAGACGTTGTTTTTGATATTTGAAGTCAAAAGATGGTTCAAATTAACATGTGGAATAATATGCGAGTTTAGTCCTTGATTTGTGAAAGTTTTGGCTAAAGTGGCAGTATCGTTCGATTGATTGTTATGATGGGTGTTGAAATGCTTGTTTAAATAGTTGTTGTTAAGATATACAGGCAAATCCGGTATTGGATGCTTGTGTAAAAAACCTTCATCTATTGGTAATAACTCATCTGCATTGACAGATGTTTGAAATTCAAATGGAATACTTTGAGAGTACTTCAATTTTTCCTTGATTGGCATTTCCAGAGGTGTACCCAAATTACTATTTGAATTGTTATTTGATGAATTTATACTAATATCATGGAAAAATGACGTTGAAGATTTCCTCTTGTTGTTATGAATTTTATGATGTTCACTAGCACCAGCTTCGAAAATCTTATCACCAAAGTCTTCAACTTCAAACCAATTGACAAAGTTTCCTGATTTATCAGTGGCTATAGGTAATTGTTCAGAATACTTGATCTTGTTGTTAACTATGAATTTAATTCTATAGATTCCTAATGGTAAAGTTATCAAAACGCTATAATGCTCAGCAACGTTTGTATCTTTAGATGGCTCTAGTAATATTTTCTTTGTCCAATTGTTGAATGAGCCCACAACATAGACAGATTCAATTTGGTTCATAGGCAAATCGGAACTAAAGTACCTTATTAGAACTTTTTTTGACTTCAACTCTTGATTGATACCAGCAGTGCCCGCACTGACTAGATCATCATCTATTCCATATTCATCGTTTTCGAAAAGGTCTGTACCACTAATCACATTATCATTTTGCGTATTGTCGGATCCTTGACGAGATCTTCCAAAGTATTCGTTATCCACCAAATTATCCAAAAAAATGTTAGGTGTTGTTGCCTTTGAGCGTGGTTGATCAGCTTCCTGAAGTTGATCTTGATCATAGCCTGGCGGCCGGTGAAATGGATCCCCATCGGTGGCTTGTTCTTCTTTGGAATATTGGGCTGAGGGATGCCTTGTTGAAGAAAAATCATCGTGATCGTCATAGCTTATGTTATCATGAAGGCCTTGTTCACCGTTACCTTTCCGCTGCTGCTGCTGCTGATGCTGCTGCTGCTGTTGCCGTTGATGATAATCGAGGGTTTGTTTCTGTTGATGATGATAACGATCAGCCTGACTTGCAGTTGAATTAGAATTGGAACTATTTGATCTATTTTTTATTTTTATAGGACTAGTGTTTGAATTGGCAAACTCATTATGCGATGATTGTGATTTATCTATACAATATGTTAATATCGTGTTCAATTATTAGATTATTCTAACAAAACCTTCGCATGCAAATACTTACGGGACTCTCTCGACAGTGAGGGTCTTCTCAGTGGAAGTGTCGATGTGTTATTACCCATGTTAGGATACAGCTCTGAGGGCACAGGGGTAAAATTGAAACTAGACGGCAAATCTTAATCTGTTCTGGGTTATTTGCGTATTTGTGTCTGTGTTTGTACTTCAAATAAGATATAAATGAGATTCCCAAAGATCTTTAACGGTGTAAAGAGATATATGTCAATTGACGTTACAACAAAACCGCAAGATTAAAATGGAAAAAAAAAAAAAATATAAAAGTTGAAAATAAG
>JAJMFM010000071.1:0-61865 GCA_030574875.1 Taiozyma peoriensis
TTTTTTTTTTTTTTTTTTTTTTTTTTTTTTTTTTTTTTTTTTTTTTTTTTTTTTTTTTTTTTTTTTTTTTTTTTTTTTTTTTTTTTTGTATTTTGATTCAAATCTTTTCAATTAAAGTTCAAATACATGCTTTAAATTAAGGAAAGAATGGAAAAAATTTGTTAAAGTTATATTTCATAGTGTATATTAAAATTATAAAAAATGTTTACTTTCTCGTTTAACGATAAACAATTGTGAATAACTAAATTTTAGAGACACGGGAATTTGAGATGATTTTTTTTTGTTTTTTTATCGAACGATGTAAAGATGTAATTTTTTTTTTTTTATACGAGAGTTGATTTGAAGTTGACATATGAGCTGAGTTTAAAAGTTTATTATCAACAATAGAAGAAAAAAAAAATCTCCATGTTGTAGAAGAATCTTATTCAAACCAACGAACCATATCGACGTTAGCTGATTCTTTTTGTCTCTCTCCCACTCTTATTTGAACCGAAAGATAGACTATTTTATATACAAGTTCTTTTCCCACATTCGTTTAAACAATTTGATCCAGACCACTGGTATAAATTCAATAGGATTTCACATAAAATCACCAAAGCTTAAACTGAAAGGTGCGTAAGTGTTTGCTTTTCTGTTTATTACAAAGGTATTTATTCCAGCATGTCAAGTGCTCAGTATGAAGCTATAGTTGTTGGAGCTGGTGTTGTTGGGCCAGCTATTGCCACGGGTCTTGCAAGACAAGGTCGTAAAGTCTTGCTGATAGAGAGAGATTGGAGTGAACCAGATAGAATAGTTGGCGAGCTTTTACAGCCAGGTGGATTAAGAGCGTTGAAATCTCTAGGTATGATACAAGCTATAAATAACATCGAGGCAACACCAGAGAATGGGTATACAATTTTCTATGAGAATGAAAAAGTTTCAATACAATATCCAAATAAAACTGATGTAAAACCAATAACTCCAATCAACAACTGTGTGTTTAATGGTAATGATAAACTTATCAATGATTCAACAATCAACATTAAAGAATTTGAAGAATCGGAATTTGAAAAAGGTGTATCTTTTGAACATGGTAGATTCATATCAAACCTTAGAAAAATTGCCCAAAATGAATCTAATATAACAACTTTAGAAGGTACAGTGATAAATCTACAAAGTGATAAAACTGGTATACATGGTGTTAAAGTTAAAGTAAATGAAACTATACAAACCATAACAGCTGATTTAACAATAGTTTGTGATGGTATTTTTTCTAAATTTAGGAAAACTTTATCAGAGGACAATACACCATTTGTTAATTCTCATTTCATTGCATTGAAATTGAAAAATGCTAAATTACCTGTGAAAAATACAGGTCATGTTATACTTGGTACAAATTTTGCCCCAATATTGGTTTATCAAATTACACCAAATGATACAAGAGTATTATGTGCTTATAACAGTGACAAATTACCTAAAAATTCTAAAGATTATTTACAAAATTCTGTATTACCAAATCTACCAATAGAATTACAACCTTCATTTGAAATTGCCTTAAAGGATCCTATCAAATCAATGCCTAATTCTTATTTACCAGCTAAACAAAATCAAGTCACTGGGTTATTAGTGTTGGGTGATGCATTAAACATGAGACACCCATTAACAGGTGGTGGGATGACTGTTGGATTAAATGATGCTGCTTTAATCGTTAAACTTTTCGAACCTGTGTCAAAGCTATCAGAACGAGAAAGCATCAACGAAATATTGTTAGAATTCCATTTTGAAAGGAAGAAATTAAGTTCAGTTATAAATATACTATCAGTTGCCCTATTTGCACTATTTGCAGCAAATAGTTCAAATTTGAAAATATTACAAAGAGGTTGTTTTAAATACTTCCAACGTGGTGGTGAATGTGTCAGTATCCCAGTGGGGTTCTTGAGTGGGTTAATCCCAGATCCATTGTTGTTAACTTGGGTTTTTTTCAAAGTTGCATTTTATTCAATCTATATCAATTTTATTGATAATGGACTTTTACTAGCTCCATGGTCAATAATACAAATATTTACAATCCTTTTCACTGCTGCTCGTGTCTTTACACCATATTTATGGACCGAATATTTTTCATAGAACCCCTTTTTTAATATAAATTTAGATAGTCTTTCATCTTGTAATGTGTCAATGAGATTTTAACACTTGATTTTGTTGCTCGAACCTTCAATTTAATAAGCAGGAAAAAAATCAACTTCATTGGCTTGAAAATTATTTGAAAAAAACATACAAATCATCGGAAAAACAATAGAGTAGACTCATATCTTTGAGCTAACTTTGAAGTGATATCTCTCTATTCAAAGAAATCATAGACACACACACACACATATATATAATGGACAAACCGCTTTGGTATCGTTGGGCAAGAGTGTATGCCACCGGTTTTGCAATCACAATGTCCGGTGTATTGCTCTATAAGTATACAACACCAACAGAGGAACAGCTCATTGCAAGACTATCGCCAGAGTTAAAAATTCAATACGAAAAGGAAAAAGGTCTTAGAAGAAGAGAACAAGAAGAACTGATAAAGATCGTTAAACAGACATCAGCATCAAATGATCCGATTTGGATGACTGGTTCGATTAAATCACCATGGGAAAGAGGTACTGAACGGGTTAATTTAAAAGAGAAATATGAAAAAGAAATTGCCCAACAGAATCAACTGGACGATTTGGAGAGGGTTAGATTGGAATTGGAATATGCTCAAGAAAAGGCAAGACAACAAACGGATGCTGAATTAAAGAAAAGAACTTGGTTTTCTTGGAGACCATAGAACCATAGAAGGCATAACACCAACTCTGAGACTATTATCATTCCAGCGCGCGCGCGTGTGTGTGCTTTCTTTATCTTCATACCAGGAGCTTTCAAAATTGTACATAGTTTGGTATGAAGATCAACTCTTCTTCAACCACGTCATCTGTTTGTTTTATTTATGTCATTTCCTAATTATGATTTCACGTCTTTTATTTATACTTTTCTATCTTTTGTAGCATAGACCTATGGGAAAGACTACAAAACTTGATAAATCAATGTGTTACTAATGGTACATTTATAACTGTATTAAAATACTTAACACATCACCCTCTTAACGACTAGGCCATCCTAGCCTTCCATCTCTTGCAAAAGCAGATAATGCATTTGTTGCATTGGTTAAAGCGCTTGATCCGGCATTTATGTTCTTTTCTTGATTTGCAGCATCAACAGCCTATCATAAATGGTTAGTATGCGATTTAGCAAAAAAAAAACTTTTGATATAATGACTTACAGCCACAATATTGGCAATGTTGGTATCTATAACCATCCCACCTTGTACAATTTCTCTATAGACTATTTGTTAATAATGACACTCATATGATGGATTTAATCAATACTTACTCCAAAACTGTTTGTAACACTTGCCATCCAAATACCAAATCAATCTCACGAACGTTTTCAAAACACTTGTCCAAACTTTGGACAAACACCTGAATCAAGTCAAGTATACCCAGTTCACTTTCTTGATCATCCACTATGAAAACAAAATATAGAGTGGCATAGTGTCTATATATTACTTTGATATCATCTATACCTTCGAGTAATGGTGGTGGTGTTAGAAATGAAGATTGATTTGATTGTCGTTGGTTGACAAGTTGGTATACTTGACGTAATAGTTCTATTTGAGTTTCTACATCCTTCAAGCACGGGAAAGGGTTAGTATTGTTCAATCACTGGAAACATTTCAATGAAAAAACTCACCACTGGGGTATAAAACTTTGTCAGACGAGGAAGACAATCATTGTTGACTAAAATCCAGTTAGTATATTGGTTCAAGTAATATGAAACAGCAAATGACTTACAAATAAGCACGGAGTGTATCATTGGTGTGATTTGAAGGATTTTGGTGAGTTGAAGAATGGCGCAAATAAGAATCGAATAACTCTATAATCAAATATGTCACTACTGTTTTTTACATAGCAGAGCAAGGTGCGTTGTAATTAAAGGTTTTATTCACAAATTAAACAATATGTCTACCTCGAAATTTATCTTTTTCCTGTTTTTAACCAGGATCGGAAATGCGGTGTTTCTCACACTAAAACATACCACAAAAGAGCTTATTGAATATAAATACACCTTCAAAGATTCATATATACGGTTGTTTGTCATTTGGTCATTACTTGCTGAATATAACATTTATTATACCTACAAACTCCTCCTGTATTTTTCATTATTAGCCCCATGATGGCTATTTCTAGACAATACGCTAAGTTCACAGATATCTTGGAGGATGAGAATGAGATCATAGACGTTCAACGGTTAGTATCGCTATTTGAGTCAGTCACACCAAGACTGTATAAAGTACTTGATAATGCTAATGATCAATTCTTCTTGAAGTGGAATCTGGTGAAGTTGAACCTTAAAGATACAGACTCAACGTATTCTCAACATAGATTGACTTCAGGGATAGATATGGTTTATAGGAATAGACTAGATGCTTTCCTTAGAAGTATAGAGAGTTTCAAAGATATTTCTACAAAGTTTGCAGATAGATTAGGAGTACAAATTCAAGCGAATGAAAAGGATTTACTACTCATGATGTTTCAATCAAAGTCATTGATACCTTCTATCTTTGGACTTTTAAAAGATGTCGATGCACTGGAGGATGACATTCAGTATATATTTAACGAGCTGTGTGAATTTTTGGATGAGATTCTTAGACATTTTGAATCATATCAAAGAAAGAAGTTGGCTCTTCAAAATGGGAATGATAATGAGAACAGTGATGTGAATACAGATGATAAAGATGAATTGGATAATGGAAAGGGTATTGATTTTGAGATTAAGGATTTCAAAATCACGGAATTTGGTAAGTATTGTTAAGGACGTAATCCTTCAAGTTTATAATTGAATTATTGTAATCAATCAAATGTAGTGAACTGGTTAACAAGAATGATCCTGAGATTAAATCTCCTTCATTCAATCTCCTTCTACCAATAAACTCTACATCCACTTCAAAAAGGAAACGATGTGTATATTACATTATAAAGAACTTTTAATCACTTCGTATTCAGCAACGGCTTCTAATTCAACTTTCAAAGCTGGGTTTGGGAAGCTAACGATGATCGCACTTCTAGCAGGTTGAGTTGTGAAATATTTAGCATAAATTTTGTTAATAGCAGCAGCCTCTTCAGGATTTTTAATAAACAATAAAACTTTCAAAACTTTATCCAATGAAGAACCAGATTGTTCCAAAACATGTTTCAAGTTTTGAATGGCATTTTCAGTTTGAGATTCAACATCTTCTGGTAATTCTCCAGTTACAGGATTAGTACCAACTGATCCTGAAGCGAAAACATGACCATTACTTTTGTAAGCTGGTGATAGTAAGTTGTTACCAGTACGGTTAATTTGTTCCCAAGTGACTTTCTCTGGCATTGTATTAAGATAATCTGTTAAATCAATGTTGATGTTACAATAGGACTATAAGTCGTAAATCCCAAGTCAAGTTTTTGAGAAATAGTAGTTGATATTTATACCTCTATTCTACATCTCATCTCATTGAGGTGTGTTTTGTCGCAATCCATAAACATAGTGCGTTAAGCGAAACATACTGATTACAGAATATTTTGTAAAAGATGTCGGAACTCTATTGGATATCGGAAACTATCTTGAAAGTTCTCCGATCGCTTATCCGATCACCATAAAACCCATTTCACAAACCATCATCATAAAGGTCTGACAAAAGCCTTCTTGCAAATGAAACCAAACTGCAATTTGGTCAATTGAAACATATTTCCACCCCAATACTCATTCAAATTTAGGTGCCACCTTATATTTACTCAAAAAAGTTACTGCTTGGAAACTGCAAATACCACTCTGTAGAACGTCCCCAGACACAGTTGCACTACAAAGATACCTGCTAACAACTCGCTATCTGTTACTAACTAAAATATCAACTTCGTTCACCGTTTCTTGCACTAATCTGAATATTTATCATCGCTATGGTTACATATAGAGTCCAAATTTTGACAAAAATATGGCGGCGCGTATTTAGCGTGATTTGTTTGTAGTATTATTACATAAGCAGTCGCGCGTACAAATTTGGTATGCACCAGGTAAACAAAGAACTTAATATAGGTTTTGTGCATTCTTGCAATTATAGACCAGTACTAATGATCTAATAATTCCAAGACATTGATCAACTAGGGGATGTTCAGAATATGAGTGACAGGAAAAGAGTATCAAAACTCGTGGTCTCGCCTAGGAAAACGACCAAGGACAAAAAAAGGAAAGATGAGAAAGAGAATCAAGATATACAGAGGCAAACCTCATCATCACTAAAGCAAACAAAGACTAAATATTCATTTCTTCCAAGCAATAACTTAGCATCATCTACGCCTTTAAAAGCCATAAGGGTAGATCCAAATATACCCAAAGACTTGAACAGTGATCGCAGAATACTAGATACAAAGGTAACGACAACATCCACCAGTACTTCCACGCCTTCGAAAATATTGCAAAATAACACAATAAGCTCTGATGATCATGTATTCTGGGCTCCAACTCCAAGAACTGCTAAAATGGAAACTGAAATCTCACCCGATAACGGTAGACTACCTTCATCGCCCCTAACTGAGAGTATTAATATCACAATTCATCCCATGAGCAATTTACCTCAGAGATACTCAACCATTAACTTTGATAATTTTGGATCACAAAAGTCTCCAGAGATTAATAAAATGCACAATACAACATCATTTCCCACAAAGTCCGATAGCTTTCCGCAGTATAAAGCACCCAACAAATCGCAGTTGTCATTCAAAGCTAGAAACATTTTCAGATTCAACAATAGTTCAAACTTTGGCACTCCAGAACAGAACACGTATTTAGATAAAGTTGACATGAATAGCTTGCTTAATACAATTGAAAATGACTTTGGTTCAAATAATAGCTTTCCAGTAAACTATCAAGGTAAAATGGAAAGTACAGTTGATGAGACACCCACAAAGCAAAGGGAATCAGTACCAAAGACAGAGGAAGAAAAAAATATAATTGAAAACTCTAGTGATTTGTTCGATGATAGTGAAGATTTCTTAGATGATCTGGATAAGGTACTTCAAAAAAAAAGTCAATCAGCTATAGGTACACTTGAACCGCCTGCTCAACCAATATCACTAACAAAAAGTACAGAAGGGATAGATCTCATAACTGAAAAGTTAAGTCAGAAGCACATAAAAGAAGAAACACCAGAGATGGCTCCTCCAAAAACCCTAGATGTTACCAACAACAGCGATGACTTTAGCGACTTTGATGATGATTTGATCGATGACATTCTGGTTAAAAGGACTCAGGGCTTACCAAGTATTCCTTCTGTGAACTTAGCTATTCCTACCTTGAATCTTGCTACTCAGGAAGCTAAAATTCAAAAAGTCGATAAAGAAGGTCATTTGATTTTCAAAAGGGATATAGAGAAAACAGACTCTGAGACTTTCAACAGCTTTAGACTCGCTAATGAAAATCTTGCCAAAGCTGCTGTTCAAAGAGAGAACGTTCATAGATTTCAAGTCGATAAAATCATCTGTTGTACTTACCCTCAAGCTGGTACGAAGAAGGATCAAAAAATACTCTCTGTTATTGATTCTACCAAAAAAATGCATAAGATAGTTATACGAGATATTTGGGTCCATTTAGAGATTGAACCACAGGACGTTATACATGTTGTGGGACAAACTTTTAAAATGCTTGATAAGAATAGTGATAACTTACTCGTGCTAAATCCGGATCTTTTATTACCTGCGACACTAATCGGTGATACTCTTAACTGTGAGAGACGATCAGTTTTGAAAACCAGACTAGACTTTAGAGGTGAGTATAACATGGCACTCATTGTTGGTGAGATTGTTCATTCCATCTTTCAATCTGTCTTGGGCGAAAGTAGCAATTCAGATGATTTCATTAATCAATGTCTAGAAGATGAACTGGAGAGCAACCTTTTAACGATTTTGACAGCACAGCAATCCAAGGAAACAGTTAGAGCAGCAGTACTAGAACATCTGTCATATATCAAGACTTGGTATGATCTCTATGCAAACAATGCGCAAAAACCTAACTCGAAGATACGGAATACGAAAACAAACAAGAAGATGCCATTCGCAGTTAGTAATGTACTAGATATTGAAGAGAATATTTGGTCACCGGTTTATGGTTTAAGGGGGCTTATTGATGTTACAATTGAATCTTCTTTGGCTGGGTCTGAGAACCATGGTAAATTCATCGCGCCATTAGAGTTGAAGTCAGGTAGACCATACGTCTCACATCAGGCTCAAGCTGCCCTATACACTTTACTTTTGAGGGATAGGTATGATATATCAGTTGATTTTAACCTACTTGTTTACACGAAATCAAAAGAAACTACTAAAAATGACATTGACATTAACGAGTTGCGAAGTTTAATGATGGCTAGGAATAAGCTGACCAAGTTTTTGAAAGAAGGTATTAGGTCTCTTCCTGATCTAAAAAAAGATTCAACTTGTGACAATTGTTTTGTAAGCACAGAATGTATGACTTATAACAAGCTGATGGAGGACGGTTCAGAGGAGAACAGTGGATTCAAGGAGAACAGTTTCACCGAAAGTACGGGTCATTTAGACAAGGATGACTACAAGATGTTTTTCAATTATTGGGACACATTAATCACGAAGGAAGAAGCTACCATCAATTTATTAAAGAGGGATTTGTTTCTCATTGATAGTGAAACTCGCGAAAAGACTAGCGGTAAATGCTTAAGCAATTTGGTTGTCCAATCTTCTACAGGTGAAGATCAGGAAAATGGTCAATCTTATGTCTATACTTTCCACCGGAAGTCATCAACTGGGTTTGCACCTTTGAATACCTCACAGCTATCTAAACATGATAGGATAATAGTAAGTGATGAATTGGGACATTTTGCTCTTTGCTCAGGGTTTGTTTTAAATATTCGTGCTGATTTCATAACCATCACCACAACAAGAAGGTTGAGTAACCACAATATCAAGATGAATGGGTATAATGAGACAAACAATCAAATTTACCAGTCTTTGCTTAAACCAATGCGCCCTACTGAACGTATTGCCAATATGGTCACCTACAGGATTGACAAAGATGAGATGTTTCATGGTATGAAGGTTGCTCGATCGAACTTGTTGAATCTATTTTTAAAAGATGGCGATTCAAGAAGAAGGAACTTGATCGTTGATCGTGTAAAACCCACTTTCAGTCACAAACCTCTGAATTATAATCTGGAAGAAAAGCATTCTTTCAACCCTGATCAGATCAGAGCATTCGATAAGGTCCTTTCTGCCAATGACTATGCTCTATTACTCGGTATGCCTGGTACAGGGAAAACAACTGTCATAGCACAATTAATCAAATTCATTGTTGCTTCTAAAAAGACAGTTTTATTGACATCCTATACACATTCTGCTGTGGATAACATTTTAATGAAAATTAAAGATGACGACATTAAAATTGTCAGGCTAGGAAACATTTCAAGAATTCACCCTGAAGTCCAACAATTTTCACCCTTAACAAAAAATATCAAAAGCAACAAAGACCTTATGGAAGCACTTATTACTCCTCCTGTCGTCGCTACTACTTGTCTTGGGATTTCTGATTGGCTCTTCAACCACCGAAAATTCGATTACTGTATTGTTGATGAATCTTCTCAAGTTTCAATGCCTGTTTGTATTGGACCATTAGCATTTTGTGACAAATTTGTTCTAGTGGGTGATCATTATCAGTTACCACCACTTGTGCAGAATCAAGAGGCAAAAAATGGATTGTCCAAGAGTTTGTTTAAGATGTTAAGTGAACAATCTCCTGAAGCCGTTGTGGATCTCACATATCAGTATAGAATGTGCAATGACATTATGCTATTATCCAATACCATCATCTACGAAGGCCGTTTGAAATCTGGTTCTGATAAAGTCGCAAATCAATCACTAGCTGTGCCACATATAGAGAAACTTACGGAAACTATCAGTCTTGAACTGTCATCTGAATCAAGATGGTTACATACTGTTTTAGATCCAGAAAACAAAGTGTTGTTTTTAAATCACGATGACGTTGCTGGTTGTCATGAAACTAGCTTTAGAGAGAACATAGAGAACAAAAGAGAAGCCGAACTTGTGCGCCAAATTGTTGAGGCTATGATATATTGTGGCGTTGACGAGAGCAGCATTGGTGTCATGTCATTCTATCGTGCTCAACTAAGACTTTTCTATCGTATTTTCAGCGAACGCAAAGGTATTGAAATGTTAACTGCAGATCAATTCCAAGGCCGTGATAAAGAGTGTGTTATCATTTCGTTAGTGAAGTCTAATGATAGACAGGATGCCGGTAGTTTAATTAAAGAATGGAGAAGAGTTAATGTTGCTATCACTAGAGCAAAGTCTAAACTGATTATCATAGGCTCCAAGAGGACTTTACAGAGTTTGAAAACCATCGAAGCATTTATGAATATTCTTCATTCAAGAGGGTGGTTTTATGATCTACCACCTAATGCAGATACATTCTATTCCTTAACCTCCCCATTATCGTCATCTATCAGCACTGATTTTAGCAGTGCTGAATCCAGGAAGAATCAAACACCTAGTAAGGTGAAACCCTTAAAGGATTCCAGGGTCTTGAATAACAATCCATTGACTCGTGAAATCGCTGAAGAAATGGGACTTTGATTTTGGTATACATTTGTACATAAATTGACATATGGGTATCATTTCATTATTTATTTTAAAGAAAAACACATTATTTTCATGACAATTGAATTAACATTTACATTTATTTGCATTATAGACATTATATAGAGTATATAAGCCTATACAATTTTTAACTAGTACCACCGTAGATAGTTTAGCTTGAACAACTAGTGGTCATGCCAAATCAAATCCTGCTTCAGCAGTAATTGCATACGTCAGTTTTTCCTTCAATAAGTCTTTATCTCGGTAATTTGGTAGCCTCAAAAGATTGACACATGTTGATGACGTAGGCAAGCTGTCATTAGTGCCACTATTTACAATACCAAACCTTGGATTGAGTGCTTTGAATCCAAGCAAAGGCGCTCTTGGTACAGAGGTGACAAACTTGACTAGTTGAGATCTCTCTAGAACAGACATTTCAGTGACGACCTCCCAGAAGTACTGGATTGTAGCATCGCTCTCACTAAATCCACCGTATTCTATGTTTTGTTTTAGATCGTTGATATTCACATCTTTTTCACCAGAGATCAAAAGCTGGAGCTCATAGGGGTTGAACATCGACAACCACTCTTTAGATATAATTTCATAAAGACCGCTCAAAAATGAATTTGACTGAAGGTTTAAACTTTTGTTAAGTTTGTAGTTTGATAGCTCGTGTATAAATTTCAATCGATTTGTGGTGTTAACAGGAACAACACTTCCATTTGGAATCAAGTCAATAGAGACATTCTTCTTCCCTATCCTTTCATCGATACTGAAGGTGAGCCCTAATGACTCCAATTCCTTTTCTGAAATTGTTAATAACTTAACCAAGTTTGAATATAACTCACTATCCAAGCTTTTCAAATCATCGAATGAGTTTTTATAACCAGAGTTGAACTTTGTCAAAAAGAATGTTGCAAAGTTTATATCGACAAGCACCCTTTCATATAAACACTTTCCTATAATCTTCCCTAGAAATTTGATGTAATTTAGGTTCTTCAATTGCTCCTCACTATCAACTCTGTAATGGTATTTCAACCCAACCTGAGGGTTAGGATATTGCTCATGGTTTGAATTTTCAACAAATAAGTCATTAAAGCCCTCATTCACTACACTAGTTAAGAATTCCTTGGTGATTCCACCACCGTCTATGCCCTCTTCTCTACCATTTTGATTAGTGAAAACAATGCTTAGCTTAGTTTTAAATTTTTCACCCAACTTGTTGAAATTTTCGTAGGCATCCTCCAATAGATTCTCTCTTCTGATGGTAGCAGTCTCTTTATGTTCCAAAAATTGAGAAAAGAAATTGTAGTTGGTATTTACACCCAGTCCAATTCTTTCACGATCACTTTCAACAAGAACCTGGAAAATTTCAACTCTCTTTTCAAAAGAGACAAAGAAGGGAGTCTTTTGGTAGATCTGTAGCTTGGCCTGTGCTTCCGAATTTAAAGATCTGAAAAAGCTCTCGCCTTCTTCATCTGAATCGTAAGATGATTCCTTCTTCTTTTCCTCATATCTGATTATTAGCCCGACAAGGTTATTCAAGTCAAGCCTATTTGGGTTTAACAACCACAAACCTTTGTCTAGTATAGAAATTCTAGAATCTTTCAAGTATAGTTGGGTAAGCACGTTGGTCGCTAGTCTCTTGATGTGCGTAAAACTTTTAGATGATATAACAGGGGAGATTTTGGTCTGATTCCATATCAGATTGAAAACAAATTTTTTCAAGAAGAGCGCTAACTCTTTAAAATTTTCAGTGGTAAACCCATAGCTTGTGAATAGCTCAACGTCATTGGATGTGATTAATCGATATTGCAAAAGTTCTAAGAATAACGAAAAATCATAAAAAATGAAATTTGTATCACTTTGAAATAGCTCCTTTATGAGTGGTATAGATATGGTAAAGAAAGAGTCCTCTGGGGTTTTGAGAACCATCTGGAAGATTTTATGGTTTAAAACTGAGTCTAGCATATCGCTAAATGTATTAGGTATTAGGTAAATGATGAAACTAGCCTTTAATGTTGGCTTTAATCTAATCAGTGAGCCATATAGCAAAGACAAAACACGTGAGTCAGTAACTGCATTTGAAGCAGCAACGATAAAATCTCTTGTGTATAATTTCTCGATCGTTCTATTGAGTTCGTCAGAGATTGTTTTGCTCTTTTTCAAGTCATCATAATCACCGTCTTCATCCTCTAATTTCTCATCTTCCTCATCAAAAGAGTTCTCTGCTCTTGTAACAATCGGCACGTCTATGCTTGCCGTTATATATGCTATCGTCACTATAAAATCACTTGTGAAGTTCTCTCGTGCTTCCAGAATGAGATTAGATAGTAAACTCAGTTTTTGTTCTATTGATAAGTCCAGGATCTCTATAGAAGAAATCGCCTCAGACAATGGAGATAGCTGGATTTGAAAATTTTTGAGAGAAGGTATGATGTCAAGGCTAACAAACTGCAGATAGCTTATTGGGTCATATGAAGAGTACAGGTTTATAGCATCGATTAGGGTGACTAAGTTGACATCTTTTTCTGTCGATATTTTTTCCTGGACTATTCTGGATAAGCTTGGAATTATGGAATAGTTTGAGACAAGATTAATTACCTCTGGGTAGATCCATTTCAATATTTGTAGTAGTGATTCCAAAGTGGCAGCATCAGTTGCATCTGATAATCTGATTTCATCCAACGAGCCGATCAAGGTTTTGCGTAATCCCCTAATGTTTGTAGACCTTATATCTTGCGGATCCACACTTCGCAAGATATCAAATAGTAATAAGGACTGATTAACTCTATCTTGATTACGTCTAAATATAAAGGCGTAAAACTGATTGAATTGAAACACAGCTTCATTTGCATGGCATACACCACCGGCAGCATGAGCCCAGCTTGACCATTGCTGTCCCAATATGAGCTTGAAGTGTAATAGTTCTAGATATTTTCTGACACCTTTCTGTATTGTAACAACCTGTTTCTCTCGGAGTTTTTCCTTCTCTCTCTTTTCTCTCTCCTTTTGAGTCTGATGGATCAGAGAGACTCTATTTTGTTTAAATCCACCGCCTAAGTTGACATTTCTCTTTTTAAGCTGTCCGTTGAAGTTCATGATCCGATCTGATTGAAAAGAAGCTTAAACTTTTAAAAACAGTGGCAAGCTGGGTACGAATTAATGATGTGAATCAGGAGCAGAATCACACCAGATGAAAACTTTTCACGTACTTGTCAGCTACGTCAAAGGATTCAACGCTCAAAACAGCAACAACAACTCCTTCCAAAAGTTCAACAGTCTACGTGTCGGATCAATTGAAACTAGCTAATTGGTATTTGACAGAGAGAATAAAATTACCAGAAATTTACGGAACAAGCGATTTTTGACATCAAAACACCAAAACTTTGGAATAATAAACTTCAAAAAATGATAAAAATACCCTTTTTAATGAAAATGAACAGAAAAAATCACACACACTACAACTCCACTCTTTGGTTGTTTTTCAAGAAAGGAAGGTATATAAACTTGCCATTTACTGGATTTGAAGACCGGATCGGATACTCACTACCGTTTTGTGAAACACAATACGTCTCTCTTTAGTTTATCTTTCGGCCGTTTGGTATTTGGTGATTCTTATCAGTTGCCACTTATTTCCTCTACTCGCCGATTTGGGTAACTAAAGTGATAGAGTTGTTTGATAGTTGTTACACCCTTTGAAACTACACAGCATCGCTCATACAACTGAATTAACTATAGGGAAGAGTTAATTCAACTAAAGATATAGTTACAATGTCATCCGCATCCCTTATATCATTACTTCTTGCCTCGCGAATAGGCTCGGCCCTTCCGATCTTTAGGGGCCCTTCACTAGAGATACAGTCTGAAAAAAATGACACATTAAAGAATTTAAGCGAACAACCACAATTACGTGAAGGAGGAGATTTTTCGTTTCTTATAATTCTGATAACGGTTTTAGGACTTGTACTCCTTTCTGTCATTATAGTGGCAGCTCATGCTTTCGTCAAATTTGTCATTTCACATAAAAAAAGTGTCAGATTGGACAACAACGTACCGGGTTCGTTTGATGATGAGTTTGAAATAGAAGAGCGATTAAATGAACTATCGTCTAATGAGCAAAATCTTTATAGAGCAGGTCAAGAATTTATAAAGCAAAATCCTGCATTCAATGAGGAAATTTCCTTATCAAACCATTTACTCATACAGGAAAAGGGTATAGAAGCCTGGGAGTTCATTCCTGATGTTAACATTCCTAATGAATCTTTATATATAAACAATAAAACTGAGGTGAACTTCAACAATTTCGACTATCAGTGCTCTATACAGTCGAATTTACCCATTCCAAAAGTTAATGACGTGTATTATTATGAGGCTAAACTTTTCAATCTAGAATCAGCAGAAGATACAATAGTGTCGATTGGCCTTTCGACAAAACCATACCCTCATTTCAGATTACCAGGAAGACATTTATATTCAGTATCATACGATTCAAATGGCTCAAGAAGAGTGAACAACTCGTTCAAACTATCCGAAGCTGAAAGTTCGGTGTTTCCTCGTTTACAGCAAGGTGATGTTGTTGGAATAGGTTACAGAGTTCGCAGTGGTACTATTTTTTTTACTAGGAATGGTAAAAAACTGAGTGAAAAGTCAGTTGGAGGTCATGTAAAGGGAATGAAGATGAATAACATTTTTCCAATTATTGGCGCAAATAACCCTTGTTCGATACATGTTAATTTGGGTCAATATGGTTATGTTTTCATAGAGGCGAATATCAAGAAGTGGGGATATGCAACAAAAGAAGGTACAAGACCACCTTTACCTGATTACAATTTTTCTAGTAACGATCTTCTTCTAGAAAGCTCAAACGAAGATGATGAGGACATGATTGATCCTCCAAATTTCTTTGATTCAGTGGGATATGAATCGGCCAACACATCAAGTTCGAGCCTTTTGAACGATGATATCACATTGAATACACTGCCTCCTGAACCACCAACTTATCAAGATGACTTGAATGACCGTTCTAGCAACATCGCAACTCAATTACAAGAAAACACTCGAAATAATCAATTCTTAACAGAGCTCGAGACAGAGAGTGGTAACGATGATGAAAACATCAACCTCCTTAATAATGACAATAATAATGATGAGAGTCTGTGACTCTAAAAAATGTATTCGTTTTAGATGATTATACAAATAATGGCATTCGCGCGTTCATGGTTGAACTACTATCTTTAATTCTAGTTTATTTCTTAAGCTTGTATGTGAGATGTAGTATTCAATGTGACCTACATAGTCATACTACGAAAGTTGTAATATAGTCGAGTACATTCAAAATGTCTTTATTGCTGTAAAAGTGTTAAAGTTCCAAGAATGAAGATGCTTTTTGTTTCTCGAATATCCTTATAGTCTAAATGCTTAAAAGTTCACATTTTGGTCGTCAAACATCAGCGTATCTCCTCCAGGTGTGCCGACATCAGTATTAACATTCGATATTTCTGCATTTTGTGTCTGTTGCTGTAGAAAAGTATCGAACGAGTCATTACCCTCTGTCATAAAGTCATCCTTCACGAACTGCTCTAGAAGTGGATTTTGGTTGAAAGGAATAAGTTCCGAGACACCAGATGGGTTAATTGCTGACTTGGCTGTTGATTCAGTACCCAGTTCTGTTGGTAATCTATCTTCTGTATTCGAATTTGCAAACTCTATGCCAGATTTGTCATGATACGGTTGCTGTAGGGTAGAAATGTCAGAATGACCTTGTTGTTGCTGCTGCTGCTGCTGCTGCTGAGGATCACTTTCTGTTTTATTTGGATTAAATGGAAGGTCTGATTGTCCCTTAGGTACGTCCAATGGCTGTTGTGTCAACTGAGAATTCTGTTGCTGTGATGAGTGTTGAAAATAAGTTGGAGAACTGGATTTGAACCTTTGAGGTAGTGAGAACTCCTGTGGTTGAACATTTGAGCTATTGTAATCCAAAATGAAAGAATGAACAAACTTTAAAGAAGGTTCAAGACCACTTAGGACATGCGGGATACCTGAGCCACCTATGAATGCATCGTTGACTTGATGACCTTCACTAAAATCATCACAAATTGACCATTGATTATTGTTTTGAGCTATTAAGTTTGCAAAAGACACTGCAAATTTTGGTGGCTTGCTCAAAAAGAGTTTCAACTCACAGTTGGGACCTTTATCTTCTTCTTCTGATGAAATGCTCAAAGAGCAATTACCCACTGATGCAATCGGGAAGAATATTCTGAATAAAATTTTAGAATTATCCGTGATGGCACTGAAAAAGTAATTGATTTCGAAATTTTTTTTCGATATAACAATCATGAGATCTGTTGAGTTATTCATTATGTCGTTAATTGAAAATGGCGATAAGTTTGATAGGTTTTTGACACTGAATATGTTATCACTAGACAAATTGCCACTTTTCAATCTTTTCCAACTGCCTACTGTTAAACTTTTCGAGTCAATGAAGTAGTAGTTGTTATTTAAACTCAAAGGAATACCGTCATATCTCGAAGGTGAAAACTCAACTGAATCTATACTATAAGGATCATCTTTATCGTGAGCTTGGGCTTTTTCTAGCTTTCTTGATTTTGCACGTCGGTTTTGAAACCATATTCTAACACTTCTCTCCGGCATTCCAGTTTGCTCACTTATCTTTTTCCTCGTTGGAGCATTAGGATTTTGATTTTTGTTGAACTCACTTATTAGCAAAGTCAGTACTTCACCTGAAGCTCTAGTTCTCTTGTGTACATTCTCTTGTGTGTTATTTGAGTCTTGGGGCGATTGTTGAAATTGATTACTGTAAAATTCATTATGGTGATTGTGCGCGTGAAGATTTTGATCGATATGGCCCTTATTAGGGTTTTGATTCGGATTATTCAAATGAGCTTGTGAGTCAATTTGAAATTGTGTTTCTTGCTTCAGATCCAGAAGGAAGCTATCATCAAACTCTGGCTGATTATAAAGTAGATTTCCTGAATCTTGAAAATTTGCGAAGTCGTCCGCTTCGAACTCTTCATCCATACTTAAAGAGTCTTCTGTGGTGAGATGTTATATGCAAGTCGATGAGCTTTATATGATAGCCTAGAGAGAATTATACATGAATCTGTCTGACAATTTGAAGTTGCAAGTCAATGAAGCAAAGTAACCTTTATCAGAGGAAAAAAAAAAAGATATGTGCAAGTAGGTATTCTGTAAAGCTCAATGCGATGTAATTATGGGTGAGAGTCTGCGGAACGTGGTGTAGTTTGCTGAGATTTCAAAGCTTTATAAATCTAGACCCTAGATATGGAACTGTCAAATCTGATAAACCCCTAAAATTATAGTTATCAAGTGGAATCGTATCAATCAATAAACGCCAATACCACTCACTGATCAGCAAAACTGTTGGCTTGTCCAGGTTTATTTTGACTTAAGTGAACCTCAATCAATATAAATTGTCTCTCTCTTTCTTGTTTATGAAGAAATTACCTTCAATAAATCCCGATTGATATCAGTGAATTGAGAACTGAAAATCTCATATATCTGTATTAAAAACTTTTTGAAATAGGTTTGAATGTCTCCAGTTTAATGCTATGTATGACCCTTCAGCTGCTTTTGTTGATCATTTTTCCTTTCCTTTTTCCTACAAATTTTTTGCCCTTCGCCAACTTTGGATATTTTCCAAATCAAGCTATTAATTGACATTTACTTCGAACATACCGAAAGTAAGCATTTTTCTTGAAAAAAAACAAAAGGTTCCTCTTTTGGTGAAGTCCACCTCTTTTTTTTGTGTCAACTTTCCCAAAATTATCGTCAAATTAATGTGGAACGGAGTTGTTCTGATTTCAATCCTAATATAAAACAACAATCAGATACCTGCCTTAGAATGAAACTTAAGATTGATTAGTCCTCCGCCTTTTGGTTCTCCCAGCAATTTATGATGAGTATAGCCATCCAAAACATCTCATGAAGCTGACATCCTATGCTTCTTACCCTGACAAGCATTCCGTCCTGTTAGGTCCATCATTACTCATTTGGAGCAATAGTGAGGGACCAGTTAGTACAAATAGTAAGCCTTATACAACTACTGTTTCAAGTGGTAGTCAGAACCAAACATGCGTAAAAAGCTTCTTTTTTTCGTTTTACTTTGCCATTAAAAGTTTCTATACAAGTATGATTGAATGTTGAGAAAATGAGCGGTACCAGCCCCCTCAACTTACTCCAAATCTTTCATTCTCTGTCTAATTATAGCATCAATGTCTTCTTCTTGATCAAAACTATCGTCAACATTTTTCCTCATGGCATTTGTAATACCAAATCTCAGCTTCCTTCCCACCTTTGAACTCGTTGAATCCTTAAGCTTTCTTTTAACAAGTTTCCCACTTGGTAAAACCTCAGTCTCGTATTCGCCATCCTTAACTATTTCAGTTGTAGCTGTTGCTACTCGAACAGTGGAAGGTGATCCAGGTGCCATCTCTGTTGGTAAGGTCACTGTATTGTTTCTTTTCCTCTTGATAAATCTCTTGATTGTACCCTGATCTTTAGACCAGTTCCAACCTTGTTGCATCTGGCTAAAAGCAGCCAATTCGATGCTTCTTCTTATCTCTGTATTTTTCTCCAAAATTTGAAATTCATCAACATCGTTGGGTAGTATCCAAACTCTTAGAACTTGAACGATGTAATCATACAACAGTGGCATTGCAACTATGATTATCAATGAAGCCCACCAGGTTATGTCCTTACCAAACTTCCAATAGATACCTCTATAAACATCATATATCTTACTGGTATCCTCCTTGTATAGTCCAGGTAGGAAACAACACCATAAAAACCAACCCAAACAAGAGATTGCACAAGACAGAAAATTCAAGTAAGTTCTATCGTGCTGCTCCAAGAATTGCAACTTGAAGTTAATAGTGAAAACAATTGCTGTGAAGGTCAAGACACCCATAGGATATAACGAATTATCATATGTAGCGCCGAATCCCCATATATACCAACTGCTAAAACAAATCATTAACGAAGTGGAAGTTGCAAGTAGCATCCAACCAAGGAATAGTCTCAGGTTAAAAGCTTGACTTAAACGACCCATTGAATATAGTTCTGGTACTGCTAATAAGGTGGCCGGCTTCAAATCTTTTTCAAACATACCAATACAAAGAACTGGTAATGAGGTGAAAAGAGTATTAAACATCGATAAAGACCAAGGTTCGTATAATGAAGTACCAGTGAACATTGCATTTCTCTGAAATATTGCTTGACTCAAATAAAATAACATTTCTTTGTAGAAAGTTGATAGAACGAATTTTGAAGTACGGATGTAATTATAACGACCATGAACTAATAACAACTTTTGCAAATATTTGAATTGGGCAATTGAGTAGTCGGATGTTCTAGCAGCTTGCAAACCTTCTTTACCGGTAATACCAATTCCAATATCTGCACTTTGAATCATAGCAATATCATTGGCACCATCACCAATGGCCAAAGTAACTTGTGATTTTTTCAGCTTTCTAATACTAGTGACCATCATGGCCTTCTGAGAAGGACTTGCTCTGCAACATATAACTGAATCAGTCTTGGTACACAATGATATGAAAATTGACAATAAAGTAGAATCTGCCTCAAAGTCACCTAATGTTGCACCATCAATTACAACAACACAGTGTGCGACACTTCCTTCATTTAATTCTAATTCAGCAGCAGTCATCTTTGCACTAACATCCTCATCTCTTGAATCTAAAACAACTAAAGTGGAATAATCTTTTATCAATTTACAAGAATATCCAATATTAATGGCAGTTTCCTTCTTATCACCAGTCAACATCCATAACTTGATACCAGCCCTTCTCAACTTTTCAATTGTTTCAGAGACACCATCTTGCAATTTGTCTTCTATAGCAGTAGCACCCAATAGGTCAAAGTTATTCTCCAATACGCCACCAATTCTCTCAATCAGTTCTGATCTATTGACCAGAGAAGTTTTTGCCTTCGCATAGTCTAAAGCCCATTGTTCGTACACGTCTTTATCAACCCATTTGTAACCATATAGCAAAGTTCTCAACCCCTCAGTAGAGAATTCATCAATATGTTGTAAAGTCTGTTCAAGAACGTATTCTTCGTTGAGCACTTGTTTGTCATTACCAATGTAGTCCTCAGTGCTTTTAATATTATACTTTTGCTGCTGTTGAAGATGGAGTGACTTTCTTGATTCTTGAAAAATCGAACTGATTCCTTCTTCATCTCTCTTGGAGTTGGAGACTATGTCATCAATTGTATGAATATTTGAGTGAATAGATGTACCACTAAATGAAGGTCTAGGTAGTTGAAAACTTTTTCTAACACCGTTGAGAATGCCAGAATCGTGGGTATTGGTACTAGACGCATCAATTGACAGACGTTGTTGCAAAACCAAATTTGCTTCTGTGTGTTTTCTTATGCTCGTATTATTATAAATTTCTTCCTTTTTGGCTCTGACCAAATCTTCGTTTCTCAACTTGTCTAAAATAACGTTGTCAGCACCTTTGCAGATCAAGCAAATTCTTCCATCTGGAAATTTCACAATTATAGACATTCTCTTTCTCTCTGAGGAGAACTCCACAACGTTTAAAACCTCAAAGATTTCATCAAGAGGGTCTGACTCTACGCCGTTGGGGTATGTTCGGATAGTCAACTCCTTATGATTTTTCCCATAAACGACATAACCCATATCCCTTGCAGCAACAACTAAAGCTAATTCATCTGGAGAGGAGGATTGATATTCGATCTCTTCAGTATCTTCTGCGATAGTTTTTGGTAAGCAAGTATGGCATAGTGCAAGCGACAAGATGAAAAACTTTGCCTTCTTTGAGAACTGCGAGTTAGGGTTCTCTTGAATATGTTGCAATAGATCCAAAGTTGTTTTGATCTTATGTTTGCTGTTGCTTTTGTTGTCCTTTTCAAGGTGATCCAAATCTCTTGACAATAAGGAGGCTGCTAGGCTGGGTCTGCCATTGTACCTTGTACTGCTTCTTCTTATATCAATTGAACTCTTCTTGTCTTGAAAATTGTTATAGTTATTAGGAGTTCCTCCCAAAGAGTCATCAAATGGCTCAACTATACCATCATGGGTCTTAGAAGCGTCCAACTCATATTGGTTGTTCAATTCGTGAGACCAAGCTGTTCCAGCGACTGAGAATTTTCTAAATATCATTAAATTGTCGGTTAATGTACCCGTCTTATCGCTGAAAACATAACTGACTTGCCCGAGCTCCTCCAAAATAGTTGCTGTTCTAGCTTCACATGGTGTGTTCGATTGAGCATGGTACATATCTATATCCCAATGTAAGAACAACATTTGGACAACTTTTATAACTTCAGTAGTAACGTATAAAGACAAAGGAATCAAAGTATTGTACATGATGATAAAAGACATGATTGTTGGAGCAATACCTGCGTCTTCGTTATATAGATACCAAGCATCATCCCGATACTTATTCATCAATATTCTTTGACCCAAAAAGGAAAACAAAGAGAGAGCTAAAACCAACAAAACCATGACACTAACAATTATATTTATGGCTTTTTGTAACTTTGGTGATTTTGTTCTTGGATTTTTAATGGCATTCATTCTAATTTTGGACTCTTCACCGGTGAAAATGACCAAACCAATCAAATTATTGGTATTTCTAATAATAGATCCTCTATATATGACGTTTTCCGGTCCCAATGGATATGTTTCATCTCCAATTTTAACATTACCTTCAAAGTTATACAAATCAGGATTTGGATCCTCAGTGACAACAGATCCTTTGAATGAAGCTAAATCAAAAGAGTTATTCATGGCTTTACTTATTTTAGGATGAGGTATTCTCGATTTCAAATTAGTTTCCCCATCGAGATCCATAGTCTCTATAAAGACTTCATTCTCATTTTGACCATCTGATGTTAATAAAATAATATCTGCAGGTACGGGTTCATCTTGTTCCAATTTTATTAAATCACCAACTTTTATGTTTTTCCATTTCACTTTTAAAATCTTTAGCCCAACTTTTTTCAATTCACTTATATTGGAAAAAGTATTATGTTCCCTTGTGAAATCATTCAAATGTTTGTCATCATGGTTATGTATATGAACATCATTTGAATCAAACTGTTGAGGATTCAGTTGTACTGCTGATGGTTGAACTGCTGATCTGGAAAGCGAATATAAACCATCATCTACATGTTCAATTTCATCATCTTCTTCATCTTCATCATTGGAAAAATCATTCAAGGTGATCATTCTGCTAAATTTGTTGTTTTCCTTTGTATCTTGTACATGTCTTCTCCAATCATCATAACCTTCTCTTAAAATAGATATTGTAATAAATATTAGTAAAGGCACGATTGTTGTATAAGTACCAGTTGTTGACCAAGATGGAATCATTTGTAAAATAGAAACAGTTAAAAAATACATATTTGCAATCTTTGAAAATTGAAAATATAGTTGCTTCGGTAAGAAGGAGTAAATGGAATATCTTGATGATGATATTGTGTTGTCCAAATAAGGTTTATTGTATCTATCATCAACTAAAACTTGCTTTCCAGTTTTACTACTTTTCTTTCTCTTTCCAGTTAAATGAATAATTGGGAATTCAATTGGATCAAAATTTTTAGTTGCTGATATGGGAACTTTCCTACCATTCTTAGATTTTTTGAAAGGACGGTTGTTAGTTATCAAATTTTTAAAATCTATCAGCTTACTCTGTAAGTTGGCACTTCTACCAACATAGGCTTGAGTTTTTGGGCCATGCCTTATTCTTGTCTCATCTAAAGCAGTGCTATTAGAGTTAAAGCTATGATGATTTTGAGTGGCATTCTTATCGCTTGATAGGCTTATATTGTCATCACCTTGAGGTGATTGTATCGTTGTTAGCTCTATGCCATTGTCAATAATAGATGTGGGTACTGTTGAAGTAGGTGGTGGTGAAGATTGTTGATTTGTTCCTGATTCTAAATCTGGAAGTTCTTGAGCTTGTTGCGAAGATAAATTTTTGAAAAACAGTTGAGATCGTAGTGAGTAACCTCTTTGTCTACCTCCAGTTTGAGACATTGGAAGTATGTTCTTCTTCTTATGATCAGCGGAGATACCTTGATACCCTTTTTTGGTGAATAATTGAACGAGTGAAACAAAAAGTCAACTGTGACTTAGAGGATTCTCCAAATGTTTTTCAGTTGAACTAATAGTTAGCTTTATATTGGTCCGTAATTGTTCTAGTAAACAAATTCTTCAAGCTTAGCTATAACAAATGCTAAAATTTATGTAATCTTCGGGGCTGTACCGATAAAAGTTTCTATTCTATAATAATCGTATAACTCTTTGTAGTGAATGAAAAAAAATGAAAAATGGATGAAACAATAAGATCGGAATTGAATACCACGAGTCTCTTCCTCTCTATCTCTGTTTATCTTTTAAAAAATGTATATAAAAGTTGTTGGAGCTGTTAATTATACCGCTTAGGGTGTTAGTAATTACGATGTTTATTTAAAGCTGTTTGTATTTTTCTTCTTTTTTGTGTGCTTTTTTTTTTTTTTTTTTTTTTTTTTTTTTTTTTTTTTTTTTTTTTTTTTTTTTTTTTTTTTTTTTTTTTTTTTTTTTTTTTTTTTTTTTTTTCTTGATTGTGATCTTGATTTTGCTTTGAGGCTAAATCAAAATATTTACGGGTGGCTTTTTCATGAAATACATTTGATAGAGAATTAAAAACCTTTCAGATTTTCTTAAACGAGAGTTCATCTGTGATCAACTAGCAGATGCTGGATAAAGATAGATTTGACTTGATGCTTCACTGTTTGGCGTATGAAGCTCATCATGTAGTGTTTTCCATTTTTTTTGGCTCTAGCAAAAGTTGTATATTTAATATTATCTATGGGCATATAATAAGCTTATTAAAAGGGTTATAAAGCTCGAATATGACGAGTCACGTTCTTGCACATGTTTTCATCATTGAAAGTTTACAAAGTAGAATTATATTATAAAAAGTAACTATGATAATGTTTTAGTTGTCATGTGTCAAAAGTCAATCATTTGTGATTTTTTTTAGTTTTTAACAATTCGGTTTGTACAGCATATTTTTAGTGCCTTTGTTTTTGTTTTTTGTTTTTGTTTTGGTTGGTTTTGGATCTTTTTTATTATCGGTACAAAATCAAATGGGAAAAAAAAAATTGAATCTCATCTCATCTCATCTTTATTGTAAGCTGTCTAAAGTGGCGTTGTGCTTTAGTTGCTTGGTCTGGTTTAGCACAACACTATACTCAAAGTCTTTCAAGTTTTAACAGCGATGCCAAATGATCTGGATGATTTAGGCAATCAATTGTCTGGTATGGAAATATCTCCATCAAAGCTAAAAATTGATCCAGTAAAAGCTCAACCTCAAAAATCATCCAATATCTTTTTAAACAAGAAATTTTCATCGTTATCTGCCCCTCCAAAGCGTAAGCCTTTAGCACCTAAAACTCCTTCAAAAGTTCAAGGTGTGATTTTCAACAAAGATAGTTTTTACAATGATACACCTTTAGCAGTTGATGATAAAAGATGGGCGGATAATAAACATTTAATATTTAATTCGAATTTACAATCAAAAAATCATACCCCTCAAATCATATCTTCTCCTTTAAAGCAAAACGAAAAAATCAATCCTAAGGATAACGTTATTGTTAAGGGTTATAATTTTCAAAAATTTGCTAAAGAGGACTCACCTTTTAAAGATCCATACTCTGCATTGAATAACTCCTCTAAACAAAGGGAAGGAGCTGAGTTTTTAGATTCTAAATCCTCTTCCTCCTTCTCTTCTAATACTAGTACATCATCTTTTGGTCCAATTGACATCAAAGAGAGGCAAATGGTTCAAAATTTGATCAATTCAATCAGTATTGAAGATGATGAAAAGGAAATTTTAAAGTTGAAACAAGAAAAAATAGATGATAAAGATAGAAAGGTTAAAGGTTTATCTGTTAACCTACTAGATCACCAAGTTCATGGCTTGAAATTTATGAGAAAAAGGGAAAAGGATAAATTGTTGAATAAAGGTGGTATGCTATGTGATGATATGGGATTGGGTAAAACTGTTCAAACTATTGCATTAATTGTTAAAAATCATCCTAAACAAGATGAATTAAACATTTTTGAAGATGTTGAAAAGAAAGATGTAAAAATATTTAACGATAAAGTTCCCATTCGAAAGTTTAAAGCAACATTAGTCGTTTGCCCAGTTAGTCTAACAACACAATGGATATCTGAAATTAAAAAATTCGCTCCTCATCTGAAAACGTTTCTTTATCATGGATCAAACAGACCAACAAATTATAAAGATTTGTTAGAATATGATGTTATCTTATCATCTTATGAAACAATACGATCTGATTATGCAAAAGAAACATCGCCAATATATCAAGGCTTTTGGCATAGAGTTGTCTTGGACGAAGCTCATAACATCAAAAACTCGAAAGCTAAGACATCTATTGCAGTTTATAACATTGAAAGTTTAAGAAGATGGTGCTTAACAGGAACACCATTACAAAACTCCATGGAAGATCTTCAATCGATTTTCCATTTTTTAAGATTATCAAATCTATCAGACCCAAAAATTTGGAAATTTGCAATCTCTGAACTTTTAAAATCCAATAGACACTCAGATGCTATAAGTTTATTACAAGGAGAATTGAAAACAATAATGTTAAGAAGAACAAAGGCTATTTTGAAATATACAAATTTCAAATTACCTCAAAAACGTGTTCAAACTTGTCTTGTCAAATTTTCATCAGTTGAACAACAAATTTACGATTCCTTGAAATCATATGCAATCGATGTAATAACAGCTGACTCTGAAACTTCTGAAAATGAAAATTCTGAAAAAAAATCATTTGCAACGTCGAGCAAATCAAAAGGATATACAATAGATGGTAAAGTGGTGAATTTAGATAAATTGAAATCAAAAACTTCAACAACAAAAAGTTCTTATTTAACTGCAGTTGTTCTACTTCTAAGACTAAGGCAAATTTGTTGTCATTGGAAACTACTATCTACAACCACAGCCAGTGATCAAGTTGAAGACTTGACCGATACAATATCCCAAAAAGAAATCAACCATCTACCGTCTAACCTTTCACCTTCAAAAAGGGACATGGATCTCTCGAAAGAGCTGGATGATATCACTGACTTCATGAATACATTAACAATGAAAGAGACCAAGTGTCAAATATGTTTGGTTGCAAAAGTTGAAGGTGAAAATCAATCTTGTACAGCGTGCCAAACTAAAATCAATACTATTAACAGATCGGAGAGTGCTAAAGTATTAAAATTGATTGAAATTTTACAAAAGGATAAGAAGAGAAAGACCATTGTGTTTTCTCAGTTTAGAGAACTACTTGTATTGTTGGGTCCTACTCTCAATAAGCTTGGTATTAAGTTTGTCATGTACGATGGTAAGATGAATTTGGCGCAAAAGGACCAAGCATTGACACAACTAAGAACTGATGATGACACAACCGTACTTCTATGTTCACTAAAATCTGGTGCTGTTGGTTTAAACCTTACAGTGGCATCTCAGGTGGTGATATTTGATCCATGGTGGAATCCACAAATAGAAGAACAAGCCATTGATAGGGTTTATAGAATTGGTCAAACCAATGAAGTTGATGTATATAAATTTTCCATTGAAAACTCTGTTGAGGTTGGAATCATTGAGTTACAAGAACGGAAAAGACACTTAGCAAAGGCAATAACAGATAACGATACGGATGCGAGAAAGAACTTGAATTCTTTAAGTTTTGCCGATATAACCAAGTTGTTTGGGTTGAAATGAGGTCTTCAACCTTATAGTATTAGATAGCTCATGGAATCTGTTTCAGTATCCGACATTGATTTCACCAACTTCTGAAGTTTAAAGTAGGATCTTATAAAAATGTAGATGTCTCTGAATACTCTCTGCCAGCAACACCTAGTCTTTCATTACTTCGTTGTCTACAATAACGTTATCAAATTCTAGTTGTATTATTGAGTTTAACGATGATGTGGTCTATAGAGAACATATTGATATACTTGAGATGGCAAATATCTAAAAGATAGATCTATTGGCTAAGCTGAGGATATTAAAATGAAACTCAAACGTTACCACTTAGAAGGTCCCTTGCTTTATTTTTCAATAGTTGTTTACATTTTAACGATGTGACCATGAAGGTAGGAGCAGCTACTCTATATCCAAACATTGCAAGCTCACCGATACCATGCTTTGCACCAAGACTGACAATTGCAAATTTTCCTTTCAACGAATTCTTTGGAGTCTTCTTTATAACTGGATTTTTAGAAGTTAAAACTTGTGAGACATTGTTAACAATTACTGATAACCAAGGTTTTTGATCTTGGAAACCACGATAGACAAAATCTGAAACATCACCGATGGCAAAAGCTCTTCCAGACGCAATAGCTGTTATTTGGAATCCTTCATTAACTTTAATAGCCCCTCTAGCATCTGTTAACCCTTCTATATTGTTTTCTGGCACTGATGGTTTAGCACCTGTATTGTAGATTATATAGTCAGCATCAATAGTTGTATTATCACTGAGGATAAGCTTTTTTGGATCTGAAGGTGAAACAGAACCTTTAGAGTTCAAAATGACTTTAATTTTAGTCTCTTTAACGAGATAATCAGTGACTTTTTGTCTTAATTTATCAGAAAATTGTAGAGGAACTTCTGGTAATAATTTATCTGAACTTTGCACAATAGTGACTGTTTTCGCACCGCTAGCTAACTCTTTGTGGAATCTTTCATTCAATTCACCAGCTAACTCAACGTTATTAAAACCACCTCCTAATAGAACGATATTCTTGGCTTGATTTATTTTGTCGTGTTTATCTTGGAAATAAGCTTTGAAATCGTTACCATACGAAAGGGTAGTTCCAATTGGTTCACCCCATTTTGAACCAGTGGCAACAACCAATGCATCATACTTCAATTCAGAGTTGGATAAAGTCACCGAGGTATCGTCGAAGCTTAAAACCGTATCATAAACAATAGTTACACCTTCATTGACCAATTCCTTTAATGGAATCAAAGAACCCTTGAAATCATTATAAACTGCGACTCTAACCAAACTAGGATTGAATGCAGCATGAGTTGATGCAGCAATTAATTTAATCTCATAAGACTTGGTACCCAATTGTTTGGCTATTCTATTAGCAGAAGAAATACCAAAAGCACCTGCACCAATGACAACAACTGTTTTTTTAGAACTCATCTCGTTATGTTTTCTCTTCAATAATGTTAAAACTGAGTTAGAAGTGATGAATCATTCACTAAATTCATTTCTCATTCGAAACAGAAAAAGAGATCTAATCTCCTTTATATATAAAATGTTCAAAAGTTGTCACAAAAATTTTTCAGTTTTGGGCTCATACTTATGAGATTTTAAAAAAAAATTCTGATTTTGACCATTAAAAGAATCACCGACGATGCAATAGTTAAAAGATGTTACTAGAAAAAAAGAAAGAAAAAGAAGTTTCTGATGCCAAATACCGTTGCATAATTAAGGCTTTCGTAAATCATTTAGGGCAAATTTCGTTCAGTTTAAACACTTTGTCTCAGCCATGGGTTAATCGGTGTTTCAGTTAAGGTGCTAAACCTTTTAACTTTTTTATTACTAATCTTAAAGCCTTTAATTAAGCTAAAATTAGCGGATTTATAATACGATTCCGCTAAAATTTCTTATTTCCACCATAAATCGGAGATATCACCTTTTGAAAGTTATGTAAAAATTTGTAATCTTAGTAACATCCATAATGCAAATCACGGAATTGTACCTTATTACTAAAAACTACAAATAGAATACTAATACAAGGGTGTAGTTATTCTAACATTTGACGCAGTCAGCTTATCTATTCAATGAGAAGCATTCCATGAATTATTGCTAACAGGACATAATCTCCAAAAGATAAGGAAACAAGGAAGTTTAAAAATAACTTATTTGGCATGTTTGTGTTGTATCCGAGCAGAAGAGTTTACAACAATGAGGAAGACAGAAGATACATCTGCCAAGAAAGTAAAGTTATGAGTCAAGATCATCCAACTTTCCAAATAATATTATCTCTATAGTATATTTTTTGGTTCCTGATCGTAATGAGTGTATTAGTTCGATACTCTCTATATAAAATTATATTATATATATATTGTAAAATCAACTTCATTGTTTACTAGTCCAGTTTACCTGTATGCACCTTAATTAAACTTGGAGCTACCACCATTATATTCATTTGAATGAGATCATTGAGTTAATTTTTTTTTTTTTTTTTTTGATTCTGCATCAGCCCTTTCTCAACACATTTCATAAACTTAAAACTTGCGTAGCTAGTTCATCAGCTTTGGCAAAAGTCTCGTATAATGATTTACTGATTGAATCATCATCATTTAATACTTTAACTACTTTGAATGCTTCTTTGATAAATTTGAATCCCTTTTCGAAATCTTCCGCTAAATTGCTCAAAGTATTTGATGGGTTTGAATAGTAGTCTAGGGTATTTTTTTTACTTTGACTCAAATCACCACTGTTGTGAAAAGAGTCAAGGAAACTTTGGTAGACAATACCTAGTATAGTATTTGGTGTCACTTTTTTATATGGAATATCTTTCACCAAATCTCTCCATTCGCTTTTAGTTTTATTCACTTTGGAAACCTCATTGTTAGAGAGTGAGTTGACCAACACCGATTCCAAAAGTTCTCTCACATTACCTTTAATTAAATCAACAGATGATCTAAAATTCAATAAGCTTCTCGATAGTGGACCTATGTAGTTCAAATTTTTCTGCTCCACCCTTATGAAAGTTGCTATTCTTGAGATTAGAACAACAATTTTCTTCTTTTCTTTATCAGCGGTCTTTGGTCCTCCAACTAAATTGACTGAAAGGTCTTGGTCAAGTTGGAAAGTGTCTAATTTTAAAAACACTAGCAATAGCAAAAACTGTTCTTGAAATGCCTCATCTAAATCTTTTAATGAGAATAAAGCTTTTGTCCATTTGTTTGCTACTATTTTAGAATCTTTGAGCGTGAAAAAGTCCAATAGGAATAAAACTCTTAAAAGTGACGTAGAAATAATCTCGTAGTTTGTCTGTAGCTTTTGTGATTCATCTTCTAATCTTACAGCAGATTCACCAATTAAATCATCGGTATCTAAGGATTGCAAGAAATTCTTTAGTTTAAACTCCTTCTCAGTACCGGATCTGACCACTAATGAGTTTATCTTTGTGTATAAGGGAGGATTAATTCTGTTCTCTAATTCAACCTCTTCTGAATCAAAAGATTTTAAAAAGCGAATTTTCTTAACTTGGAAATACCTAGCCATATTTTGAGTTAAAAGATTGATCTCTTTGTTTTTGAAGCCATCAATCGTAGCTTTGACAGTAGCCTTATATTGTGCAGTAATACTTCCATCAAGTGGAGCCTTTTCAACATACGTTCCAAAGACAATTGATTCTAGAATCTTTGGCTGAATCAATCCAATTGACTCGTAGAAATAGTATTCATGAGGTAATCTTTGACCAATAATATCATGTAAGTCAGTTGGAGGTTGATTTTCCACAGATATGTTAGCTTCATCAAAGTTCTGGATTTCAACTCTACCATTGAGCTTCAAAACAGGCATGTATTGTAATGCTAAGACACCCCTTTGAAATTTACCTGTGATCTCTTCATTGTTCAATGACAAAACACTAGCATAGATATTACCACCAGTGTTCACAATATCCAGTCCTATATCGAACAAGGCACCTTGAGAGTACCCTGAATAAAAGGGTAATGTCGTAGGTTGCAAGTCACAACCAACAGAGACAGCTATATCAAGTAATTGGTGTTGAGTTATACCAAATTCACTTAAAACTTTCAGCCTATCAACAAAACGAAATTCTTTGGCAGGAAATTCCATACCAAGAATGAACTTGTCAACGTTTGGTAATAGTAAAGTTTCTGTTGGTCCATAGATTGCATCAATGAAATCTGTTTCATAAAGATAAGAGAGTTGAACCCAAGATAGGTATGGAGCTCTTATATATTCCAAATCATTTTGAATCAAATAGTCAACTAACTCTGTGAAAATAGAATCAGTTTTGAATGAGGTATTGTACTCTCTAAATGTATCCACCCCAGAAAGTGGGAAATTAGCCGAAGGTTGTTGTGCCAATAAGCTTTCGTACCTAGACCATGCTTGAACTCGATGTTTCTCAATTGCACTGGTGTCTTTAGACGTTTTGAATCTATACTGATCTGTAGTTTCATTACCGCTTAAGACAAACACAGGTGTGATGTTGTATTCTTTGAAAGTTTGTAAATCAGACTCAATGTATAACTTGAGAGAGTGAGGGAACCCACCAATAGCGTCTAAAAAGGGTTCCTTTTTGTAGCTTACCAATCTTGAAAGATAATGGTTAACATCAATACCTAGTCGAGAATTCTTCAATATTTCAATGGGGTAAGTCCAAGCTAAATTTCTTTCGAAAAAATATGGTTCCAGTGATTTAACTGGTTATTAATTATGGTTGTTAGTCGTCAATCAAAGAAAAAAAGGCTCAGTAGTATCATACTTACCAGGCATCTCTAAGATCTCAACTGGGCCCTTAATTGATAAAATCTTTCAGCAGTCAAGACCGACTTACTGCATTGAATAATAGTATTTTCCACACTAAAACCTTTCTCATCACGCGTAAAAATCATGAATTGATTTTTTTATCAACACAAAAAAAAAGAGGCATAGATTTCCGGTCCAGAAGCCCCAGCTTCCGGAAGTCGTCGAGTCCAATGTGAACAGCGAATTGGAAATTTGAACCTTTTGAAATCATTTGAATGGCATCAAAAAGAGGAAGATAGAAATTGTTATTTGATTGGGTGTCATTTCATTACAATCCATCCAGCCAGGCAAGATGAAATTGAATGTGCTGATCTTCATAGGCTTTCTTTTCTCTTTCACATATGCTTTGAACAATGATCAATTGCTAAAGCTTCAAAAAAAATCCAATAACAACATTATCAAGCTTACAGCTAAAAACTATGAAAAAATACTTTCGGGTCCAAGTGATTCTAATATTGTCTTATTATTGACAGCTACCAACCAGCAGATTGGTTGTGTGATATGTACTACGATTCAGCCAGAGTTTGACAAATTGGCTAACTCTTGGGCTCATGATCATCCAAAGGGTGATAATTTATTCTTTGCTAGAGCTGATTTTGCCGATGGTGATGCTGATATTTTTAAAGCTTTCCAGTTAAACAATGTACCAAGATTATACTTATATAAACCAAATGATAAGGCACATCATGTGAATTCGGCATATGAAGTTTTAAGTATTCCACAAGATCCTTCACAATTTTCAAGTTATATATCAGCTTTAATCAGTGAAGCCATTGGTCAAGAGCTCGTTGTCTACGAACCGGTGAACTACGGTAGTATTATTGTCACTGCTATTTTCACATTCATAATAGTCTTTGGAATCAAAAAAAACTCTACAGCTGTCGTTTCCATCCTCTCAAGCAGACCATTATGGGGTGGCATAACTGTCTTTTCTATATTGTTCCTTGTTGCTGGTTATATGTTCAATAGCATTAGAGGTGCCCCATATATCAAAGGTGGTCCTGATGGCTCTATTGAATATTTCACACCGGGACAGCAGACTCAGTTGGGTGCTGAAACTCAAGCACTTGCATTTGTCTATGCAATCTTATCTTTTGGTTTAGTCAGTCTTGTCACGAAGGCTAAATACATCAAAAATGATAAGGTCCATCTGATTGTTGTCATTGGATTATTGGGAGTCATCTTTGTATTTTATAGTGTTTTACTGTCCATCTTCACTTTCAAATCACCTGGATATCCTTTCCAATTACTTAAAGTTTGGTCGCCTTGAGTCCTTGCATACCATGATATTTGGTTGAATGATTCTTCCCATCATTCTTCTTACAAATTGAAGTGCAACATTTAGCAAAACTTGTTCCATAATTATAATGACCCTAGAGTTTATAGAGGGTATACCTTGCCCCCCACCCAAAGAACGATTCATGAACGCGTTATAGGTACTCGCAAAACAATAAAAGAAAAACCTGCAATCAAACAACATTCTATGGCTTAACAGCTTTGGGTTTGTTACGTATTCTATCTTCTACTATTTTAAGTGTATTGAGCGAATTCAGAAGTTTTTTTCTTAAATTTGATAACCTCTCTTCAACAACTTTAACATCAACATCCACACTCAACTGATTCTGAAATTTCTTCAACTTCTCTTCAATTATCTTCAATCGAGCTATGAGCACTACCTGGGACTCATGAAGCGTCTGTAAATGGGTTGATAATGCATCTAGTGGTTCTCCCAAGATTGATTGAACTACCAGCTCCATAGGATGAATATCATATCTAGCCGAGTTACCATTTGAGGCAGAGTTTAGATTCTCTTTTGACAACGTTTCGTTGTCCTTGGATTGTGAAAAGTTGAATTGATAGGTACTGTTAAGGCGTGACATACTCTTCTTGTTTTGAATGAATTGTACTCTTCTGATTCCAATCAGTTCTTCGTTAGCTGAGTTATTTGATTGTTTTTCAATACCATAGAATTACGTAATAAGTATTAAATTTTCTATGATATCGATGGTGTTTTGATTTGAAAAAGATGAAAATGCTAGTTAAAAAGCTTAGTGTACAAAACTAGTAGAAACATTGCAAATAACTATTAATTTTATCTCAGCTTTTGCTCTAACTTGAAGATAATTGACCAGTAGAGGCAAAATGTCAGCATTGAATGGGTTTTTGAATAGTAAGTAATAATGTACTGCGTTCTTAGTCGGGTGAATCAATTATTATAATATTTCGTACTAACACTATATGCAATAGAAAAGGTGTCTGTTATGACTACAGATGGGAAGTTGTTTGTTGGAACACTAGAAGGATATGACAACCTAACGAATCTTATTCTATTGGATGCCAGTGAACGAGTGATACTGAAAGAGGAAGAAAGCTTGATTGAAGAGTTAGGATTGTTTGTGATACGAGGAGATTTAGTATCAGCTGTTGGGCTCATAGATGAAAAGTTAGATGATAGTATAGATTGGACCAAAGTACGTGGAGACCCATTGATTAAAACGAAAAAATCTATAAAGTAGCTTGTCACTGTCAACATTACTTCCAACTGATTCAAGGATACAGGCACACAACTATCATTTACGGATTTAAATAAATTTGCACATAGGAAGAAAAAAAAGATTGAACATAAAATCTATTAAGGTCAGTTATAAATCTTTGGATTGACATAATTTTTTTCCTCACCGACACCAATGTGTGTAGGAATACCAAAACCTTTCAATTTCACAGCTAGTTCCAACAAATAATCAATTGCTTCATTATAAACTTTTGCTTTCCAGACAGTTTCACCCCATACGTAAATTCCGTGTCTTCTCACAATAACTGCAGTTGTACCTGGATATTCCTTAATTGCATGCTGTAACGTATCGGTTAAGTCCTCTTCATGCGCAGTATTTTCAATGATTGGAATGGTCAAAGTATCAAAGAAACTTAAATATCCTGGCTCTGTAACTTTAGGAATTGCTTTGATCTGTTCAATATTGGCAATTTTGAACTCTTTTTCGTACAACAAGGACACAAGTACTGCGGCTTGAGAATGAGTATGGATACAAGCTCCTGCATTTCTCATGGTGTATGCAGAAAGAAACAATGGGGTACAAGCAGATGGCTTGAAAACTTTAGGAGTTCTTAAATATTCCTTAGTGTGCAGATCCATAACGAACATATTCGTTGGAACCATTCTTTCCTTTTGAACACCAGATGGTGCAATGAATATTTTGTTATCTTCTCTTACACTTATACCACCACCGGTACCTGTAACCCATCCATTATCGTAAAACAATTTACATAATTGACAAATTAAATTAGCTGGATGGTTTGGATCGGAACTTGTAACTAAAACATCGTTTTCGTCCACGATTTCTTCAACCTTAGCGCTCTTGCCATGGTTGCATTGACAACTCATTTCTTTTTTAACGATATCCAGGTGGGAATGTAATAGCGCTTACGGATCCTTGGCCTTTGAGCATTGAAATCATATTGGACATTGATGTAAGATATGCTCTCTTCACACAGTTAAAAAATTTTGAAGTTTGAAGTTTGAAGTCCTATCGGAGATTTCTAATATGTGGTACCAACCAATTTTTCTTGGTATTGAAGAAAATTAGCCGCACGTTGTAACTCAAGTCAATTTACTAGGCTTAGAAGATTATCTCAGGTACTAGTTGTAGAAAATTTGACTACAAAAATGGCAATATTAGTTTCAGTGGCTATTAGCGAGATGTATATTGGTTTTAAAATGGGAGTCAAATTTTGACTAGAACCATAGTGATGATTGGTACTCACCAAATATGCAACCGGGACCACAAGTTCATAGATAGTTAATTAAGATATAAAAAAATTGAATAGGTATAGAAAATCCGATTCTTCATCCACTTATAATAAGCATATGGAAGAAGAATTCTTTGCCCAGAGTGACAACGATAAAGGCCTTTTTGATTTAGCTTTCACTGTACAATGGGTTTCTGAACACGAGTCCTAATTTAATAGAATGGCTGCCCAGCTCTATAAGTCTTCCATCTCCAAGCATCTGCTTCTGCTTCTGCTTCTGCTTCTGCTGAACGTTTGTAGAATGGTTGACCAGCCCTATAAGTTTTCCATCTCCAAGCATCAGCCTCTGCTTCTGCATCTGCTTCTGCTGAACGTTTGTAGAATGGTTGACCAGCTCTATAAGTTTTCCATCTCCATGCTTCAGCATCAGCATCAGCTTCAGCACTTCTTTTAGCTAATGAACCTTCTTCTCTCTTGTAGAATGGTTGACCAGCTCTGTAAGTTTTCCATCTCCAAGCATCGGCTTCTGCTTCTGCATCTGCTTCTGCTGAACGTTTGTAGAATGGTTGACCAGCTCTGTAGGTTTTCCATCTCCAGGCCTCAGCATCGGCATCAGCAGAACGTTTGTCAAATGATGATTGAGCCTCATTGTATTCAGCTTCAACCAAGGTAGTGTTAACAAAATAAACAGAATCATCCAAGACAATGGCTGCAATGTCATCACCTAAAGCAATGGCTTCAATAATAGCATCGTCTGAAAATGGGAACTCAACGCCTTGAGAGGTACCTTCAACATCAGCAGGTTCGGTGGAGTTTGAGGCTGCTAAGGCCTTTGAAGACAAAAATAATAAGAAAGCAGCAACAAAAGTGTTTGAGAATTTCATTGTAAATAGTAGATAGTGTAAATAGTTCAAATGTGTAATAGACTTGTAGAAGTTTTTATTCCTTGATGATGATAAATAACAATAAACTCATCAGATAAAAATATTCAGTAAAAGATGGGATTCAAGCTCTCTTTAAATACATTTTACCGCTCTGGAATTGATTCTATCTAGCTAATAGAATATGTACTATACCATTAGCTACTTCTTTATTTTCAGTAGCACTTTGTATCATATTCAACCCATTGGAATCCCAATTAGGAAATACTAATATGCATCCAATATTTCACCTCACAATTACCCAAAGAAGCATCCAATGGAACTTTACACGTATTAGCGAGTGGCTTTGATCGTTTTGAGGCCATGGTTAAATGACTTGCATTATCTGAGGTTTCAACGCTTGCCATTGTAAGCCAAATCCAGTAAGAAAAAGTAGAGAATCTTCCTTTAAGCACGTAGAAAATAAATTTGAATGCCTTTAGGTTCGTTAAAACCTACAGCTTTTAAAACAATGAAGGCCACAGTACTCTCTAAATTTATCAAAACATCATGTATACATTGATGCATACAGATCATAATAACTGGCGCTTTTTTAGTATCAAATACACTTTTTCAAATTCAAAATGGTTTCAGATATTACCAAATAAAACCTCATCATGACGCAACCAAGTCATATCGAAACCAACCAAAAGTACCTGATTCACCCACATGCTATCATGACGACCTTATAGACACTTTGAACAAAGATTAGACGAGGACCGTAATCGACTCTCATTGAACTTCAGATCCTGCACAACTTGTTTCAAGAGCCGCGAGTTCAATTCAAAAGAAACGCTAGATTGATTGTCAACATGTCTTTGTTTGACATGATAGGGCACTGATCACTGGCATCATGCAAACTTAAAATGGGTGATATCAAATGGAGCATATAGTAGTATATTGATGAATTCCATTTGGTAAAGAATCTCTTAGCTATTTGAAATGGCTATAACCAGATCGACAAAAGCATCTTGTGGAGGCGTGTTCAACACTATTAGAACCATAAAGTGACTGTTCAATTCCCAATCTCTATAACAGTGACTAACGGCTTAGCCTTTCGTTTGTTTACGCAAATGGCAAGTTCTTCTTTAATCTCATGTAAATTTTGATTTCGGAGATACTCTTTTCACAAGGATTTTTGAATTCACTTTGTAGAAATCATATCGCCAGTGACAATCCAGTCTACTTTATTACAAGTAAGTTTAGTGGCCCACGGCGCTCAGAAATGCCAATAAAAAATGCACAGATATATGTATCACTGGCCTCAGTCTGTAATGGATGATTTCTACTACGTGGCAAAAGGGGATACAATCTTTAAATCTTATCGTTCTCTTATTGGGTATTATTATTGTTCAAGTTTACCAACTTAATTGGAAAAAGATCTTTTCTAAGAACTTAAACTGTTCTTGTCTCCAGGTATCGTTCTCCAAGTGGAAGCCATTTAGGTCAAAGACAATGTTTTCACCTGACTGAGCATAGCTTGGCCATCCCGATTCTAACGGTATTTCTAAATTTTTCTCGTTATTGACGACATTTGGATCCAAGTGTGTAATGAAAGAAACCCAAAGCTTTGATATGGTATTGGAAACATTTCTACTTCTCTCATCCGGGTACCATGTACCTCCTCTGTTGGAATTCTCATAAACTTGATCGTTGTTGAAAACATAAGCAACTTCCTGATAATGAGCGGCACCAATGTAAGATTGGTTAACAAGGCCCAAATTTGGGATGTTAAATCTATATTTAAATACACCCAAGTTGTTTTCAGCATAAACTCTAGATGTAATTCTACCAGGTGCAGCAAAGTAGATATCTCCAAATAAGGTTGCAGCTCTCTGCCAGTCTTGGCCAACTGTATCTGGTAGCGCAATTGGTGTTTTGTTATAAGTAGGTTCTAATGGTGCAGTGACCAACGGGTCTCCTCTGGCATAGAGGCCATCAAGTATGTCAATAGATGAGTTTGATAAATGAGTATATGAAACTCTCAGAAATTCCTTAAATTCTTCTGTACTGTTAAGGGTTGTTGAGGCAAATCCAGTACCTTCATCGGTGTTTGTACCAATTAGTAATGGGACTTTGGCAAATTCACCATTTTGTAGAGATCTGTAACTGGACTTTGTTATCAAGTCACCGTCAACGTATGGGCCCATATAATTTGTTGTCAAAATCTCGTTAGTTGCGTTGAAAACAACTCTCAACTCAGTAGCATCAACTTTTTGCAAACATTCAAGAGGACTAATATCATCAGTGCAACCAAATCTTGAGGTTAAAACTTCAAAATCGTCTTCGGCAGTTCCTGAGGCACTATTACCAGTAGTTTTCAAGAAAGAACTACCACTCTCCAAGATAGCACCTTTGATATAATTCGGTAGTAAAGGGGAATTTAATAACTTCCCAATAGAAATGGCACCTGCAGATTCACCCCAGAGAATCAAATGATCTGGATTACCACCAAAGTTGGCAATATTTTCATGAATCCATTCGATAGCTTTCAATTGATCTCTAAGACCAATGTTTGTCCAACCGTTGGATGCCACTTCTCTTGAGTTCAAAAACCCAAATCCTCCAAGTCTGTAGTTGATGGATACACCAATGAAAGGTTTACCAACCGAAACGGATTGTTCGACAATGAAAGACAAGTTGTAAGCCTCTCTGGAGCTCGATCCATCAAAAAATCCACCACCATGAATCCAAATGGCCACTGGTAAATCTTCATGTTCGCTTATTCCATGCGGTTTCACAATGTTCAGAAACAGACAATCTTCGTCTTCAACTTTACCAAAATTATCATTACCACCAATTGGGCCTCGAGTTGAAATACAAGCATTTCCATACTGGTCATACTTTCTAACATCAGACCATGATTGATTCAACGATTGAGGTGGAGCAAATCTTAGTGAGTGAACTGGTGGTTGAGCAAATGGAATTCCCAAGAAGGCATCCTGGTTAAAAGTATCAAGGTATAAACCTTCGATGGTCCCGTTATTTGTTTGGATAGTTGGGGCTGAACTAATCCAATGAGCATTAATGCTGGATATCAAAAGTCCATTTATCGTAGTCTTTATCAAGGATTGAAGTAGCATCTCTAATTGATTGTATGAGTTGACAATTTGAAAACGAAAGGACTCTAGAGCTTCTTCAAATGATGTGAAAAAATCTATGAGTTCTAATGAAAACCTGGGGTTTATATACTTCTTCATTTCAAAACATAAAGTCAAAAAACCTCCAAGCGGGTCACTCCATTTCAATAAGATGTGGAGAGACGAGAATGTCGATCATAAAGCTACTGCAGAGTAATATATGCCTTCGAGACTGCAAGTTCTTTAATACTAGTCTCGGTGCGAAACTCCTATTCGTCACCTGCATTAATACTTCCTTTATCATTTACCCGTTAAATGGAACTTTTTTTCCGGAGGAAAAGTTCACCTAACCCACAGAAGTGGTACTATGCAAGGGACCAGAAGTCATTGGTACAATTAGTATACTAGCCACGGTAACTTTTCGGTCGTGATGGCCAACTTTAGTGAGTTGTTCTGAAAGTCGCCAGTAAGCATAGTGAGCAATGTATGACTTGTTGTATTAGAGCAATATCCTTTTTATGCACCTGATTGGGAGAATTAAACGATTGCGGCGATTAATTAATGCGAGATATATAGATGTATTGTATTGCAGCACAAGTTTGACCGGTGAAAACGTCTAATTAATCCTAATTCAATCGCACATCAAAAGTTAAAGGGACGTCGGTCAGAGCCAAGTTGTGTGAGCTAAATACAAGCTATATGAAATTCGATGGTAACAATATCGTTCCGAGCCGGTACCATGGAGTTGTACCGTTGAAATTTTTTGAAAGTCCTAACACACAGGTTATGTTAGAACTTCCCCTCTCTCCACAAATCGCCGTTAGTCGTATCATGTGGAAACCTGTAGTCCTTGTTGGCAATAGATCTGTCTGTCAGTTCTAACACAGGATATCTATCTCCTGATCAAGTGAAACTCATTTGTTTGATCGATTTGATTTTCAGTACTATTGTCATTTTTCCAATTTCTCATTCCAGATAATATATATATATATATATAAACTCTTTTTTCCTGATCTTAATGTGTACTAGTTGAATATATAGATAAATTATATAGAATATCTGCGATGACTATTCAATCTCATTTGGTATCTTCAGATTTTAATTTTACAATTCATTTTGAGCAAATATATCCTAACGATTGTAAAAGCTTTTTGAACTTACCTAAGCTTACCGAATGCAAAAATCAAATAAATTCACAAACTTATTCTTGTTTTAATACACCTTAGAACGAGAATGCTGTGAATTATCTGTCTTCCTCTATAGATATTCAAATATCACTCTATTCGATGGCTCATTCAACTATAGATCACTCGGCTCACTCAATGCCAGGCATGGATCATGGTGACACAAAAACTTGTAGCATGAATGTATGTGAACCTTTTCATTTGGAATATCTTGGTTGTTACTGATGACTAACTCCTTAAAAAAAAACAGATGATATTTACATGGGACTGGACTAACCTTTGTGTTGTATTCAAGTGGTGGCATATAGGATCATTTTCATCGTTGCTATTTTCACTAGTCATCATTGCCCTTTTAGGGGTATTTTACGAGTACCTAAGATCAAAAGCAAAAAAATTGGAAAATACAAGTAAGTTTACTTTAATAAATTCATATTTACACCTTGTGATTTTTATCTTAAGCTGTGAATTTATTACAAAGATGGCTTTTTCATAGCTAACCTAATCTTATAGATACCCCTATAAGACTGGAAGAATCTTTTGAAGGACAAGGAACTGATCAAATTTTATCAATAGGAAGTATTACACGTATACAAAAAGCAGCTTTTTATGGAGCTCTAGTCGGTTACTCATATCTCCTCATGTTGGTGTTCATGACTTATAATGGCTGGGTTATGCTAAGTGTCGCTGTGGGTGCAGCTGTAGGGAACTACCTATTTGGGAGTGATTTTAATGAATCTCTTGCATGTCATTGATATTGCCTGATGTTACTTATAAACAATATTTAATGATGGAGAAACGTGTAACTACAAATCACTCATGTGATTAGCAACTTCTATCGTAAATATCAATTAAATATATTTTTCAAAATACTTGGAAATGTCAAATTTCAAATTGTTATGTAAATGTTACGAACTAACTGAGTTCAAATAATTTAAATGGCAACTGATTTTCTGAAGTTGGCACCAGCGTAAACAGCTTTGTCACCTAAATCTTGTTCAATTCTTAAAATTTGGTTTAATTTGGCTAATCTTTCAGATCTGGCTGGAGCACCAGTCTTGATTTGACCAGCTCTTAAACCAACAGACAAATCAGCAATGAAAGTATCTTCAGTTTCACCAGATCTGTGGGAAACCATGACACCCCAACCAGCAGCGTAAGAATCTTGAGCGGCTTTGATAGATTCTGATAAAGTACCGATTTGGTTAACTTTCAATAATAAAGCATCAGCGGCTTTCTTTTGAATGGCAGTGGCAATTCTCTCTGGGTTGGTGACAGTTAAATCATCACCAACAACTTGAATGTCAACGGTGTTGACAAAGTGAGTCCAAGCTTCCCAGTCATCTTCGGCAAATGGATCTTCAATTGAAACAATTGGGTATTCTTTAATCAAGGATAAGTATAAATCAGCTAATTGTTCACCAGTTAACCATTTTGATGGATCAGATTCTGGATTTTTGAAGTCTAAATCGTATTTACCATCTTTGTAGAATTCAGATGAGGCAACATCTAGAGCAATAGAGATTTTACCTTCGTAACCGGCAGCTTTGACGGAATCAACAATTAAATCCAAAGCTTCTCTTGGGGTTGAAATATCTGGAGCAACACCACCTTCATCACCAACGTTACCAGCTGATTGACCGTATCTCTTCTTAGTTATAGATTTTAAGTGATGGTAAACTTCAGTACCAATTCTTAAAGCTTCAGAGAAAGTTGGAGCACCGGTTGGAACAATCATAAATTCTTGGAAAGCTAAAGCACCACCAGCGTGGGAACCACCGTTAATGACGTTTTGGAATGGAACTGGTAAAACAAATGGTTGTGGAGTTTTAGAGATGTCTGATAAATGTTGGTATAATGGAACATTTTTTTCAGCAGCGGCAGCTTTAGCGGTAGCTAGAGAGACACCTAAGATAGCATTGGCACCTAATTTGGCTTTGTTTGGAGTACCGTCTAATTTTAATAAGAATTCATCAACAGATTCTTGATCTTTAACGTCCAAGTTAGCAGCAATTAAAGCTGGAGCAATGACATCGTTAACATTGGCAACGGCTTTGGTAACACCTTTACCTAACCATTTGGATTTGTCACCGTCTCTTAATTCTAAAGCTTCATGAGCACCAGTAGAGGCACCAGATGGGACAATTGATCTGAAGGTACCTTTTTCAGTGGTTAATTCAACTTCAACAGTTGGGTTACCACGAGAATCGTAAACGTATCTTGAAAAGACTTTTTGAATGGCCATTGTGTATGTATAAGTTTAAGTTTATTAAGAATAATAAAGTTATTGAATTGAAAGAAAGAAAAGAAGAAGAAGAAGAGGAGGAGAGTTATAACTGAAAACTTTTTTCCTCCCTTTACTTTTACTTATGACGGGAACTTTGTTGCATATTTATATCTAAACCAAGACCAAGTGACGTGCTTGATTTAAAGTAGGGTAACAAGTTTTTCAACCGAGCTCGTCCTAATTCAGGCCAAATTTTCTTCAGTTTTCTATCACTTTTCACTTTTTTACACAGGTGATGTCCTCGCAACTGATGACTTTCAAACGTGATGACAATTTTACAAGAGGACCAGAGCACCACCAGCACCCACTGCTAACACCACCAGTTCCACCTACGTCGACCCACGGCCACCAGTAGGCAGGTGAGTTCCGCAGCAACGTCTTATTAATCTTAAGAAGTGGTACAAACTATTGACAATCTCGTTTCAGTTTACTACTAACATCAGAAAAAGTGGCACTATCATCGAAAACTCTCACTCTCTTGCTTGTTTACATTTTAACTTGTAAATAGCACCAGCTCACGCACTAGGTATGTTTCACATTGATAGTATAAGTATTTTGGAACTTTGGTACTGAGGGTTTTATTAAACTAACTTGTATGAGTGGTCAATTGACGTCTTTGTATTAAGATCTAATCTACGTAATAAATACCCTTCTTGTGTTAGTCATATTTATCTTTAGTTGTCTTTTAACAATTTGTACATGATGGAAACAAGCTCAATTTGTGGACCAGTTTTCCAATAAGCATGTGAAAAACAACAATGTTGACCACTAGAGCTCTTTCTATACTATTACTTTACTTGCTACTTAGCTTAGCTCCATCAGCCCATGAATTTTACGCTTGTGCGACCATAGCTTTAGCTGTTGTTACAGAATATAAACCCCGAATGTGTCAAATTGGAAATCACCACACGGAAATCCCACTAAAATAATGGAAAACTTGTAACCCATCCCGATTTTCACCAGGGCTATACATACTAAGAAATAAGTCGTCAAGTCCATGCGTTGAGGTTTCTTCCGTATTGTGCCTTTAGCTTGTTTACAATTGCGGCATAGAACTGCATTTCAATATTACAAATGGCAATTAGTTGACAACAGAGTAAACTTTTTACTATCTAAGCGAGCTATGGGCACAAGTTCTGATTTATATAATTATTGTCATTCAGCTTAGAACAGCTATAAAACTATATAAACTCAAAAGCCTTTTTTGTATGCCAGCCAACCAGCTAGTAGCGAGCACAAAATACCAAGAACAACAGATGGTGTAAATGAGGTTGTAGTGGCCTCTTGATATCTTTTCAACAGTTCAAATCTCAATTCATCACTAATGAGATCACTTGTCTTCAGATAATTGGCGTTATGCAATAAGTTTGCCAATATTTCATCACCATGATTTACAGTTGAAAGTAACTCTGATAATTTGGACCTTAAGCACTTTTCGTAAATGGACAATGATACACCAACACCCAACACTTGACCTACTGATCTGAAAAGATAGTTTAATCCGGTTGCTGCAGCTTGTCCTTCTTTTCCCACTGTTGCCACGGTTGTAATCAAAAGTGAGACCAGGATATGACCGATTGAAAACCCAATCAGCGTTAGTCCAATACGTAATGCTATCTTCCATCCAGAGGTTGGATCATAAGGGTCAGGTAGTATAATAACACTGAATATTATTAGATTTGCAACCATCAGTATGATACTACTTATAAATGTAATCCAAACAGAGGTCTTTTTTACATCAACTTTAATCCTTCTCAGTATATACCCAGCGCTCAATGAGCCCATAGACACTGATAGGACGTTGAAGATTAAAAAGCTACCAGAAGAGTTTGTTGATTGGTTTTGAACCACTTGTAGATAAAGTGGAATACCAAATAACATACAATATGTTAAGGCTATTGAAAGAAATGACATCAAGGCACAAAATCCCAATACACCATCAAACAAATCAGCTGGTATGATTTGTTCTTTTGCAACATACTTCTCAATATAGACAAAGCTTGAAATTGAAATACTAAATATTAATGCTAAGATCAATTTGTTTAAATCTGTAGATAATAATAATAGTCCCGCAGCAATACTAACCACTAATGTCATAGATCCACCAAAGTCAATTCTTTCAAAACTTTTCTTTGTGAATGGTTGAGCTGGTTTGATATTAACATTGTAATAAGCAAGAAACATACAAGCCACAACAGCTGGTGCCTGAAGCCCAAATGTCCATCTCCAGCCAATTGTAGTTAAAGCCAGTCCACCCAATGGAGCACCGATCATTTGACCTACGGCATAATTCAAGTTAGCATAACCTTGAAATAATCCCCTATTCTCTAGACTAACAACATCACTTGCTATTATACTTGACATTGCACTCATTCCTCCACCTCCAATACCACTAATCGCTCTAGCTATAGCAAACTGAGGTACTGACTTGGCGAATATTGAAAGAAAACACCCAAGACCAAAGAAAAACTGACCAAAAAGTAAGGCATATTTTCTTCCAACTATATCAGATACTTTCCCATATAAAGGTTGAAAAGCCGTATTTGTTAACAGGTAAGATGTGGCAATCCATGATTTCAATTCTTCTTGTTCAAAATCAGCAGCTATACCACTCATTATATTAGCGACAATAGTACTATCCATCGCAGATAAGAAGCTCCCAATCCATATTGCTGGTAAAACTGCTCGAAGGTTGTATTTTGGCTGAATTTTATCTATGTCCTCTATTGATGTGTATTCGTCATTATCATCAGCATCATCGTGTGAATTATCTAAAAGAGGTGTAGTCTCTCTAGTTGTCTCTACAAATGATGATTTTGGAGAGATGGATGTGACTCTGCGCATGGACAGGGTATTTCTTTTCTATGTTGATTAGAAAAAAGCGTTACGTTAAGAGTTGACGTTTGAAGTGGAATAAGAGAGGTGATAATTCTTCGCTTATAAGTTTTAATTTTGTAAGTTATGTCAGATTCCGGGAAGGTCAGCATACATCGTCAGAATACGAATTTATACCTGCACTTACTCAAAGAAACTACTACAACTTCTATGAGTACTTTTGACTCTCGAATCCAACTCTTTCTATCTCGGTCATTCGTCCTATGGCTCATTTAAAGTTTTCTTACTAGTTGATCTCTTTAATGTTGTCGATGAGCCACATGTCTATGTCCTTACAATAAAGTTGAATTTTTTTAGTATACATGCAATCAATCATATCTGAAATTTACAATTATTGGGATGCAAACGATCCTAAGACATTACAAAATGTAAAATTGTTTCATCTTTTTCAAGATGTAGCAGTTGGATTTTTTCAGCTTGGATACATTTTGAGTCAAAGGCTAAATTGATAGTTATTAACTTGCAATGCACACTTTTTCATTTTCCCCGTTGAAAATCTAAAAGATCGATCTCCATAGAAGAAGAACAATTGATATATAATTGAGATGAGATAAGCTAAAGGTAAGAGGCAGAATGCGCATTATATTATTTCTGTCTCCATACCTCACCATCAACCTCCATGGCTACTTTTGAAACATCAACGTTCGATAGATCTGAAATCACAAACAAAGGCTTCAGAGAAAAGAATGGCAAAGACAGTGAGATAGAATTTGTAAAATTGATTATAGTGTGTTTCAGTGATGAAACTAGTTCTTAGTTGTCTTTTTTGTATGCGCAATAATAAAGTCATAGGCATGTAATGTGCAATTCTTTTAACCTTTGTGGCCATAAAAGCTTGTCCAACATCGAATCCATGAACAATGTACTCTAGATTGTTAGGTGCCCTTTCTAAGCTTTGGACTAGGTGTGATTGTACAAACCTTAAAGAAGTGTGGATTTTGAAGTTGATAAATTTTAGTAATAAATTCCCTTCTCATGTTGGGTAATGATACTAGTTGAAAATCCTTTGAAGTTATGATCCTACAAGTTTAAATCTCTTTTATGTATTTATTTTATTTGAAAAATCAGCTAATCTAATCGAATAAACCGAATCCCATGTCATCATCGGATTCTTCTTTTTCTTCTTCAACTTCTTCTTCAGCGGCAGCAGCTTCAGAAGATGCAGAAGCACCAGCAGCGGCAGAAGCACCAGCAGCTGGAGCAGCACCAACAGTGGTGAAACCAGCTAAGATTGATTTCAAATCTTTACCTTCTAAAGCAGAAGCAAAAGTGGTAGCCCAGACCTATTGTGAAAATATAATTGTTAGTAAATCTTCCTATATGATAAACAGTGATTGAAAGAGGAATCTCCAATAATTAATCGAGAGATGCTACAGATCCTCTGATCTCAGTAGTTTTAAGTGCTGAAAATTTCTCTTTTCCTTCGAATAATTATTGTCCTTTCAAATTTATTAAGATCTAGACTTTAATGATTTTTAACGTACTTTGTCAACTGAGGCACCAGCAGCTTTAGTGATGGTTAATAAGTTTTCTGAGGTGATTTCGACACCAGCATCTGATAAGATTAAAGCAGCGTATGAAACGATAGCGTCTGACATTGTGATTGATATTGAGTAAGCAACTTCAAAACTGCAAATGGAATAAGATATTCTGCCATTAGAGTATTCATCACTTAAGTGTTGATTTTTTGGTCGTTTTTTTTTTTTCACTTTTCCTAATTAGAAATTACCGGTCAGTACACTACAACGACTAGCTAAAGGGCAAATTTTTGGACTTATTTTTTTTTTTTCGCGACAAGAGCTTTCTCTAATCAGAAAATCAAAAGTTTTTGATTCAAGGACAGCGCTCCTATGCATTGTACACGAAACTGTTTTAGATTTATAATTTAATGTATGAGAAAAATTATCAAGAGAGATAGTGGTTAGGGGACACTCCATGTTTAAGACTCTGACCTATTCCAAAAAGCAGTCACAATAATTTCAGTACTAAACGACCTTAACGCCTTAAATTAGAAATTATGTGTCAAAAGCTGAGAAGAGCTGACTGACACAAAGTGCTAATAATCTCTGGTGAATGTGTCAATCGTCAATAGTGAATTTATTGACTCTAGATAGCCTCCTTGCTTAATCTTTCTATTTGCGGCTAATAACAAGTGTTCAGTATTATGCTTTGAGGTCTCATCTTTTCTATTATTCTCATTAGTTACGTATATTTCAATGATATGACTGAAAGTATAATGGGGATACCTACGATTACTAGTAGTTTTAAATTTCCAATTGAAAATTACCCATTTAAAAGAATCTAGTCAAGGACTTACTGATTAAATAACAAGGGTGAAAATCACTGTCGATATTAACAAAACGACTATATACAAAAAGAGACAACCAATTGATCCTTGTCATCACATCACCTAACTAATTGAACTCTTCATTTGAAAAATTTGTTCAATTTTTCCAACCAGATCAAATATTCTTCATTCTCTTTGAAGATACCATAGTTTAAGATAAATTGGTAAAGTTCTTCATTAACACCTCTTGATGCCAAATATCCTTCTAAACTGATTTGTAAAGATTCATCTAAATTGGTGAAAGCTGGACCATTGTATGAGATTTCACGTTGTTGGTCAGCTTCAGCACTTTCTGTCAAAGCTTCTGATGAGTTTTCATAAGTAGTAACATTCTCAATATAAGTAGCACCATCTTCTGGACCAACTAAAACATCAAATGCAATGGCTGAATTGTCTGACTTCTTTTCAACAACAATGTTCAAATTGATATACGAGTTTTCATAGGCTTCATCAAATGCTTCAGCTTCTTCCCCTTCTTCTAAACCTTCATTTTCAGTAGGACGAACGTTGACAACTTGGTTAACATCAAAAAAAACATGAACAATTTCATCATTAGTTGACTTAACAAGTTTAGCTAAAGCTTGACCAGTAGTTTTAGAAATCTCAAAACCGGATGAACTTAAAAAGGATTCTAAATCTTTTGGAAACTCCTCAGGATTACTTTTTTCATGCTCAAGTTCATTCTTCAAACTCTCTGAAATTTGTTGAGTATATTGATCCTTGACAGTGTTTGAAGTTGAAAACAAACGACATGTCTTATTAAGCATAGCTGATGAACTAGCTTTGGATGTTGATGCTAAAATAGACTGGCGAATAGCGCATCTTGAAGCAACTCTGAACGCAGTAGATAGTGCACGGCTAGATAAACGGAATGACATTCTTGATAAATTAGTGATTGTCTTCTGAAGTGTGAATTCTTTTGTCAAGAGTTTTGTCATCTGTGTTAACAAGACATTAACAAATTTCTTACTCTTTAAATTTTCCCTTTGTAAGAAAGTTTTTGCTTCTTTAGATTACATAATCGAAAGTTAATAATGAAAACTTACAACAACCTCAGGATAACTAATATAACATATAATGATTTAAAAGAACGAAAATTCGTTCATAAAAGCATGATAGAATTTAATAATTTTCATCTGCTAGTTTGAACCATTCTTGAACAAACAAAGATGAACGACGGAAACGTCGTTCTTGATATTTTTCGTATATGGATTTGTGATGCTCTTCAGGAGTTCGGCAAGCTTCTAAAAGGGTATGTGCTAAAGGTTTTAGTTGTTCGGCTGTGTAGCCGGAGTAATAAACATGTGCCTCACTCCAGTCACCACGGTTCAATAACAAACGACTCAAGTAATGAGCACCTGCTGCTAACCAACTTGGAGGAGAAGCAACAAACTTGTAGTCCATGACAGTGATTTCTAAAAAATACTTGGCCAGCGTTCTAGTTTCGAAATCGTATTCATCAGCTTTACTAGTACGACGTAAAAAGGACATTGGACCTGGCCATCCCATTTCAAATTCCAAAACATCAATCATAAATCTCTCAGCTCTCAATATATCCTCAACAGTGTAGGCGTGGTCGACCATATATGCTATCTCCTGGACACTTGGGCAGTTTATCTCTTCGTATTTCGCAGCTATAAATAATGCCACAGCACCAACTAGTTGAAATCTGCTCAATGATACCTTTCTTTTACTCAAGAAACGATCGATATAGTTCACTGTCAGAAAAAGCGTTTCTGGAAGTAAGTTGAATCTTGAATGGACTTGGATCAACCAATCTATTAGTATGCTTCTCATATTCCATTTCAACTCTGTCTGAAATTCCATATAGCGAGGATTTGGCCTTAATTTCATCTCAAGACTATGTATATAGTTGAAAATTTCTGGTGAGTATTCGGCAACCATTGAAACATCAAAGGAATCTTCATCTTCCTCATCCAGACTTCCTGAATAGAATTTCTCATATATGGTAAGCAACTCTTTATGAATCTGCGGAGTTAATCTAGGCATCAATCCTCTTGGTATATCCTCGCTATCATCTTCTTCATCAAGTTGGATGTTATCTTCTTCTTGTAGATATGTGGTAGCATCTTCCTCCTCATCTTCATCCCCTTCATCCCCTTCTTCATCTTCCTCCTCCTCCTCTTCATCATCTCTATCAAGACTCCGATCCTTTTGAAAATCATCTGTATAGCGGGTTTTTAAGTCAATTAGTGGTTGTCTTTCTAAACCCTCAGATCCTTTTTGTAATGGATTTGTATTAAGTACCGTGTTCTCATTGTTGGTGGCATGCTCTGAGAAAACTTGTATTCTTTGTGCCGGTTTTTGTAACCCTAGTATATTTCTTGTAGTATTTGCTGAAACATCACCGAGTGCAACCCTGGATGTCGTGCTTGAAGGTATTTGATGTTGTTCTTGAACTTTTGGCGCTTTGTGTTTTAGCACATCAGCATTTTCATTAGTTGTTCTGTAGCGTTGAAAGTGTTGGTCCATAGTGTGTATTTGTTTTGATGTTATAACGATTTGCACCCTGGCTAGAATAAGAGTAGATGAGAATATGGATTAGCAATACCCCAGTAAGCTATAAGAGTGACAAGAATGAAAAGTGTGATTAATAATTAAAGTTACTAGTGACTTTGAAATGGAAATTAAAAGAACAAAAAAATCAATGAAAACAAAACTAATTGTGTAGTAATGAATGAATGATGACACCTGGAAACTTGTCTAGCTAGATGTCTATTTGTTATTCACAAATAAATGACGTTCAAAAGTGGTAGGACAAGTGGGTCTATTTTATCTATAAGCAATTACCAAAAAGGCACTTGTGAGTTGACGAAGTTGGTAAACAGGCTTTAGAATTGAGTGTAGCAAAAAAATAAGTATAAACGAGAGACAAGGCAGTTGGAGAAAAAGCGAGTGATCAAAAATTCCAGACTTTCGATAGCTTTGTGGTATAGCGAAGTGTGCTAAGTAGTAAGTAGGATTTCTAAGGATGGTCTTGGAATTTGTGTTTTTGTGGTTATAAACTTCTAATGTCAAAACAAATGCATTTCAATTTCATGTTGCGTATTTTGATTTTTTTCATTTATGTCCTGTTGTTTTCTTATTTTTGTTTATTTAAATTGTTACTATAGTAATTTCGGTAACAGGGGCAACTAAAGTTTCATAGTGTGCTAAAAATCGTTGCGATAAAACGACTCGGTTATAGAATTGAGTAACAATCTATGAGCTAAGCGATCATCTACAATATAGCGAAGCTTTCAATAAAGTCAGTTCCTATATACATATATTACCGAATGAACGATTTCTATGCAAGAGTCAAATTATATCCAAGGTTTGCTGAAGAACGAAGATTTATCGTGGTATGGACTACTAAAATTTGATTAAAACATTGATGGTAAGTCATCTGCGAACTGTTCCTTTGATTTAGACTTACAAGCAACATTTCTTATCATTTTGCTCACTTTCTAATCTGGTAACCCCGGTTATAGGCTCATAACAAAACAGCAATCTGCCAAATAAAGCACCTAAAAGACAGGAAATGATTATGTATCCATTGTAATACATAAACAAGAGCATAATTATGTAGGACTGACCCCATTGGATGGTAAATATCAGTGATCTGAGAATATGCTCTATACAGCTTGGGTAAACTGCGCCGAATCTGGAAGCCTTGTGAGAATTTAGGATCCAATGATGACTTAATGTATATAAAATAGGTTGGAAAAAATTGGAAGTCAGCGAATCATTTTGTAAAAACATGTATGCTGTTTCATCTGGATCCCTAAGAGTACTAACTCCTTTAAAATCATTGTTCTTCTCATCCGAAGAGTTGTCAGATGGAATGACGTGGTGATTTTCTTTGTTTAATTGTGAAAGCTTTCTTCTTGCAATAGCGGTGTCGTACTCACGAGCGACTCTGTGTAACCACTGTGCGGACAGGACTAAAAGAAAACATCCTATACATGATCCTGCAAATTGGGCTTTTGAGCTGACATGCCATGATCTCGAAATGAAACAGGAATCGATTGTGTACCAATTCCACAACATCTATTGTTCTTAGTTAGAAAAAGCAGAACACACCGATCATCACTTGAAAATAAACTCACAGAAATTTTACATTTAGCTTTGGCAGAAGCAGAAGAGGTCGAGGATGACGAGCCACTCATATCCATTTTGGATACAACGTTAAAAGCATCTTCGACATTGTACTGTGCACCGTCAATATTGTAATACGACATTTTGTGGAGCCTGATGAGAATTAGTAGTTGGAAAAAATTGGTGATTGGGTAGATAGAATCAAACGTCTATCAAGGATATCCGAAGGCCTTATATAGTTCAGACTGCTTATAACTTCAGTGACATTTTGCCAAGTAAGTCACGATCTAATAAGTTCTTCGTAGGGCTTCTTGCTCGTGCTAATTATATTCCATCTGTGAGAGCGTTTCTCTATAAAATACAGTATGCATTAATTTCGCAGTAATTTAAATATAAAATCATACAATATTAAATTACAGCTAAAGCTAACTTGATACTTAGTTAAGCTCAACACCCTATGAACAAATATCTAAATTTTCTGGGTGTAAACGAGCAAATAAATCTGGTTGCTTTTTCATATTTTGATGCCTTAAAGTACCATAAACTCTGAGGTTTCCAGTGCCACGGACTCACCAGTGAGCAAATAAAATTCAATGCCCACACAATGCAACGAGATGGTAAAAAAACCAACTTACACTACATACACATGCAACAAATCAGGCAACCATGGAGAACATGTACTTCGAATAAATTCTCAAACAGATTATTTTATGTATTTATTCAGTTGGTGTAAAAATGATTAATCTGATCAATCAGTTTCCATTTTATCCTCCACTTTTGTTTCGTCGTCTTCTTCCTTCTTTAAATCAGAATCTTTCCCTTCATCATCAGCATCATCATCACTTCCATCGTTGTTGTCGTTTGCACCACCGGAAACCCTGGCATTTGATACAGAATCTAAACGGTCCAACCATGGTTGGACAGCCTCATCATCATACAAAGTGAACTCAAAATCTTTCCCAACAAGAGCAATAGAAGTGTTTTTACTGGTCAATTCTTTGTCTTGGGCTAGCGTATCCCTTAAAGCATTTAATCCATGAACTATCAATTCTTCTTTCGTAGCATTAGAGTATTCTTCATATGTTCTTTCCAAATATGTTCTACCAGCTTGTGAACGAGCACCAATTGCGGCCCCAACATATTCTAGGACATTTCCTGAAGGCTGAAATTCAAATAAGTGAGCACCTGTCTCATCATATCCAACAACAAGGAGTCCAACTCCATATGGTCTACCACCATAACTCTGTGTGTTTTTCTGAGCCTTATCAGCTAATAAATTTGATGCTCTTTCAACTGTTAGAGGTCTATTAAAAACCATTCTTTGACTTAACGCCTGTTCTCGTAAAAAGTTAGAAAGAACTCTGGCATCTGGTGCTAATCCAGCTAATGCAATACCTAAATGCTCATCCACTTTGATTAACTTCTTTTGGTATGAGCCTAGCTCTTCAGCATTTCTCTATGTACCATTCCAGTTAGTAGCCCTTTCATGTTTGAAGATTTAAAATCAAAACTTACCTTCAATGCAACTAGAACTGCATACTCTTTAGTAGCTAGCCCAACAGCAGCGCTGCCTTGCTTTATAGCCTCTAGTGCATATTCCACCTATAGATATGTTAGTAGATGATACAAGCCAATCGAGGATAAGAATGAATTTACTTACTTGGAAAATTCTACCAGTTGGGGAGTAGGTGACAGTATCACCATCATAATTGTTTCTAAACTATGAGTTGATGTTACTCTCGTTAGTATATACTATAGCAAAAGGGGTTCTCAATCCATACATACCATATTGAATTGCTAGCAGATATTCACCAGTTACAATGTTTCCACTCTTACTATCGGTGTTGTTGGTGTTCCATTGCCACTATTTTTGATGATCTATAATATGAAATAAAATTTCAATTTTCGCGGAACCTTCGAAACTCTCACCACAATCTGCCAAAAGCGATCTAAAAACGCAACATTTTATCAGAAACCCATTTTCAACACAGTAAGATAGGATACTGACCAAAAAAAAAGTTAAAAACAGTGATCGAATAGCCCAATTTTCACACTTTAAGTGGGCCAAAGTTGAGTAGTAGAGACTTTGACTCGTTAGAATAAATATATTCTCATCCCCTTTAAAAATCTAAACATTAATGAATTCACTTGAGTGGTCACCAAGACACATTAGCTGATACTGGGAACTTCTCAACATCAATTCACCAAACTTATGATTCTTTTGTAAGATATCTTATTCCGCTAGTTTATTCGAAAGGTACAGTGCAGTAACTAAACCCAAAAAGAATGATGTAACTTCATAATTAACCTCATGAAATGACGATTTCATATTCAACAGCTGCTGATATTTTTATCAGCTCTTTATGCGATTGTTGCTGACTGATAATTTTTTTGCCTAAGCTAAATGTATATTAGTTGGAGAAAAACTCTATATAAATCATATAAAACCTATATAGGGTAAAACCAACCTTATAGTTTACTAGTCTGATTTACAGTTGGACACTCATTCTGTAATTAACGAGTTTTTAGATTTAGTCATTAATATGACACCTTGAACAAAAAAAAATATATATATTTTTTGAGTTGACTAGATCAAAGAAGGATTTCTTACAGTTTGAATATCTTACGGGGATTCCGTCGGTTCGGTTTCATATTTACGTAAGCTTTTTGGAATAATCATTACATAATCATCACATAATAAAAGACCGCACGAAAATTCTATCAGGTTGATTTTAGTTGCTTAAGGGTAAATTGAACTATTAGAATTTTCACGCTATTATTTTAAAACATGGGAAGTTGGTTCTACACTATATAGTTATTTATATAGAATTTTCCAACTAATACACATTAAGATCAGGAAAAGAAAAAAAAGACAAGCAATGTGCGAGTGTCCTTAACGTATAATATTAATAACAGGATAGATTATCAATATACTGGCTAATTTAGTGCAAGTGGAGAGAACTCTTATGGTCCACTGAAATCAACTAAATGTAGTTACAAGACTTGGTTTTGAATGTAAACTCTATATTCTCTTGTCTTGTAAGCTGACTTCGAACTGCAATCGTTGACTACACATCTGTAACAAGTTTGTAAGTTTTGTGGTTCAACTCGATCCATTAAACTGCTCATAACCCTACTACAGCTCTCCAAAAGAAAAAGGATTGTATATAAGGTAGAATCAAAGAACTTCGGAACTTCTCCTTCATCCCACTAAAAGCAAACGCTGAACTTGAACTTGAACCACATTGAGTCTTAAATGATAAATAAAGAATATGAGTCTTTACTTGGACAGTTCGAGATTGAATCTGTCCGTTTTTAATGATCTATCGGCGATCAAGATTGGGTTTATCCGATAATGAAAGAGCCTTAATGTAAGCCTTCCTATGTTCTCAAGTGATCCATCCCCCTTAAGCCGTCAGCACTTCCAAAGGAAGTAATGCCCGTGTACTAAATTTGCGCAAGCCTTGTTGAAGCTTAGCGGTAAAGTTCGGGATTATGATTAAAAATTATTTTGAAAGGTACTTACATATATAAATAGCATGATCTACTTCAAAGTGGCCAAGTTCCCTCTAGTGCCTTTCCTTGTCATGATCTGTTAAGCTTAGATCTAGTGTCATAGCATAGCCGAGATGCCTGTTCACCAGCTCTGATCAACATTGGAAATAGCGGTACTTTAAACGAACTATTCTGAAAAAAGAGATCCCACTTCATGGAGATGTCATCCTCTGTCACGTTGATCCCCACATTGACTTAGATCTTTTCCGGGCCCCATTTCATAATCACCTAAACCGTTCTTCACCGAGAAATCCAGAAAATTGCGAAGTCTTTTCAATCGAGATAAAAGAGATTTTTTTTCCTGGATGTGTATTAGTTGGATAAAACTCTATATAAATTATATAAAACCTATATAGTGCAAACCAACTTTATAGGTTATTAGTCGAATACATAAAATTGAAAATTAGGATGGACAAAGGACTGTCCTCATTATAATTAGGCCAATTATTTAATTACAAATCGAAGCAAATTGACGATCTTCCCTACGAACTCAGGATCAAAGATTGCTGTATGCTCAAATGTTTCCAGGTAGTTTTTCTCTTAAGATTCCATAATTCGGTTGAGACCCCAATTGACATTAGGTGCTTGAATAGAGATTCATTATGTACCATGTGTCATTCAAACTCCGGTATTACATGAATGTGGAGGTAAAAGTCATATAGTGATAAAGGTAATTAAAGCGATGACCAATTTATCGTGCATAGATGCTGCAAGAAATCGTATTTTGATGCGCTAATCTAATGCATAATTTTATTCTGGACATGATGATGAATAGAATTATATATTCTAGAACATTTATGCTGAACCACCTAATTCTCTTTATCACCAGTATGGACTCTTCTCGCTAACATCTACAGTATGTAACTGTACAACAATAAGCGAGTTCTATGATTCAACAATGCAGCACTAGATATTGAAGAACCTTTCATAAGACTTTAGAGAGTGATTTCGAAATTTCGCCGATAGCAGGCAAATAGTCTCACAAACAAAGAAAGCCATGAGAGATACTGATGTTCTTTTAGAATCCAAACAGGCTATTGTCACCATAAGGTTATCGCACAAGCTACCAGAGACCACTCTCCCTTGAAGTTCATTAACCCCTCTAGCAATCCCTACTATCACCCTCGTTGAAAAGAATGATTCTCTACTCTACGCCAAGTTCTGGGTTTAACAGTGATCGAAAGCTTATCTGATTCAATACATTGTTTAGGACAAAAAGACACTTCGTATCAAAATTCACATGAAGATTTCTTGATGCTGAACGGAGTTCTTGTATTGATTCATATTCAAAGCAAATTTGAGGAATGAGTACGATCTAAGTTTTCTCGACGTTGATTCTCTATTGTGCGAAAAAAGAGAAGAAAACCAAAAATTGGCATCTCTTGCTTGGCCGAAGAGAAGCATGATCTTATATGCATGAAACGAGAGATGCGAACATCAAACTCTAAAAGTGGAAATCTTAGTAGAGTGTTCAATTGTGGAAAAGAAGTAGTATTGAGTGCTAGGTAAAACTTCCTGTTTTCTTCTTCTTCTTTTTTTTTCTTTTTCCTCTTCTTTCTTTCTTTCGTGTATAGGTCAAAAAGGACCACTAAGTCTAAAAAAGGAATCAAACCCAACTTCATGATGAATTGTAGAGATTTTTCTCGCCTTTAGTGGGATTTGATTAATCATCTATTGGACAAGGAGGTCCCTTCCCCCTCTTCTTTGTACTATCAGCCTGACAGCAGTTATAAAGCATTATAGACACAGAGCTTGCCATTGAACGCCGAACACTGGGAAGGTTCACTTCTATCACTCTATGTCTCTTTTCTTTTAGCGATTTACTATGTTTTCTCGTAAGTGTAGCTCATTACTAGATTTGATCCTCATTCTGCGTACCTTTGACTTGCCACATTCAGAAGCGAAGAGCAACTGAATACATAAAATTCTTCTTGATGCAAACTGCTGTGCATTTACACACTTTTAGTTTCGCTTGATATGAATATGCACCTTTAATGCAGTAGGGTTAAAATATGAACAGGAGGAGCATTTCTCGTTCATCACAGTAATTGCCATAATAGTATGTCGGTGATACTCGGATTCATGCCTGTGGGAAGAAGCCAAAGGAATTTGGATGTGGCTAGTTGAGGACATCAAAGAAGCTAGGTGTTGATTACGGTTGATAATCCATCTGAAGTACATCATTCTTTGAAGTGTTTATAGCTTGACGAGACACATTGGCAAAAATGGATCTAGGGACATAATTAGCTTCGAATCCCGCTAAAAAATGACAGTTTTTGTCTAACACGTCATTTAGGGCCACACTGTTTTGCAGATCTACAAGATTTCGTAGCTTAAGGGTGCATGAAGGTACATCATAGGACGTTCTGATATCGTGCGATATCAAATCAAAATTAACTCCAATATGGAGGGGGATTTTTACAGAAATTTGGCCTCCCTTAGCTTTGAGTCTAGCTGTAAATTATAAGGATGAAATAAAAGACCTACTTTTAGAGCTTTTTGGTGAGTTTGTCAGTACTAGGTTGGTAATAACTTGGCGATTGGTCATGAAGCAAACTGGAGAACTATTCATTTCTAAAAGTCAAAAATAAACCACAGCAACTACGAAGTTTCACTTTATAGTTCTTACACATATGCAGGAATGATTTTCACCTAGTTTAACCAATGTGGGAGATCGTACATCGTTTGAATATAAATTAAATCCCCGCCTATCCATTGACAAGTCGAATATGTCGTTCGGGATGAGGTGGCTAGCTTTCAACTTTGCTTTTTCTCTTCAACTGTCGAGTCGTTCAAGAGAAAATTACTTTGATTCGGTGATGCTTATTAAGGAGGTTTAAGTACCTATGATTAAATCAATTAGGATGTTTTGCATCTGAAAATCAACTAACAGTAAAAAAATTAATTCAGAGCACGATCTTACTTTTCTCTTACCACGGCTTATCTGTAAGGCTTTGCTAATAGAAATTGGAGCTATCACTCGTATGTACCACCATCTCCATCTCGAAATAGGGTTTACGATCTGCCAAACTTTGAAGGCACAAACATACTAGATATTTCTTGGAAGGGTATTCATTGAAATTCTAGTAGAGGATCAGTGTTCAGATTTGGAGGAATATGTACCTATTTGGAAGAAGTACTGGTACCCTCCAACTCTATATGTGTTTTTTGACCACCCGAATCTCATCTAAGAAAGACTAAAAGACTTGGAAATACGCACGTAAACGGAACTTTAAAAAAAAAAAGGAAAGAAATTTCAATCGTTTTACTTCTTTAAATTCATCAAACCTGATCTTGCAGGTGAAAACTTCGGCACAGTACAATACGATAAAAGCAATTCTTTCAACCTCTGGAAGGCTAAAGATCTCGCAGATGAAAAGAATCTTTGGGTTTGGTGCGCTACGTTAAACTTCAATGATTTGCATAACATGCTTGAGCTTCAATAAACGAACTCCTTTGAGAGAGCAAATTTTTCAATCTCAAAAACGCTTTACGATACTTTCGATAGAGTCTAATCCATCTGACAACTATACCCATACTACTATTTTATATGAAGGAACAGACCATAACATACAGCGTCACGCTCATGTATTGCAAAGACACCAAAACCTCCAACTGTACTCGCGTTCAGCGATTTTATTTGACATTTCTTTCCAAAATCTCCACTTTCAATTTTCAACTTTTCTTTTGTCAAAAAGGAAGTTTTTTTTCCCTTCTTTTTTAACATCTTCTACATGATTTCACATAAGTCATTTATCTCACCTAAATTATCTTGTTCGCTTAGATCCAGATTCTTCAGTTAAGAACCAGATCTAAGATCTGTAGGATGTGTGATCATGTATAGATGCAGGCGCAACACTAGTATCTTCAGCAATAAGTGAAGAATAAGGTTGGAGAGGATGGAACAACCCGTGAAATAGTGGTTTACGACATCAATAGCAATATGTTCATATACCTTAACTTAATTCGAAGTCATGCACTGTCCCACCATCTCACTAGATTAGAATAGAAGGTGGCACATAATAAATCTTAAAGTTTTATATGATTTATATAAATCTTTTGAGAAAGAATCATTTTGATTCGGTATACAGATATTGAGGTTATTGATCGAATTTTTTTGTTTCACCACACAACAAAGCTTCTATTTGTCGCCAACAATGAGGTTCAACTGGTTTTTAAATGCCCTACTTTCCTTGTTGATACTGCTTCAATCTAGTATTGTAGCTGGACAAACCACTGTGACAACAGGTGTGACAACTGTCACCACTCAACTCTTAGCAACTACTACAACCATAAGCGCAGTATGTTCTCAAGGTGCCATCACTGGTACCTTGAATGGCAAGAAATACTTAGCCAGCTATGCCGTGAGTGGTGGTCAAGTCTCAACGATAAGTGGTTCCACTTCGCGTGTTTATAGTATCACTTGGTATTTTCAATTTGCAGAACCAATAGGTGCCAATGGTTTTGAGGTGCTTCAATCAAGTAGTTATATGTCCAATTTAGCTGCCACTGTGAACTTGAAAGATGGTACTTTGATTGCTTCATATAAGGTGTCCATTCCAACATTTCTTTTCCTTACAAATTTCGCTTTGTTTTGTCTTGATGATTATCTCGCTTTCAATTTCAAAGTTCCCAATACCATTTCAGGAGGATCCGATAGATACTTGTTCTATACCGGAGGCTTGTCTTCTGCTTTTAATATATTCAGTCAGTCCCTAGCTTGTGGTCTACTGAGTTCAAGTCAGTGTACGGTATATACGGCTCCACTGGATTATTCTTGTGGTAGTTTAACAGCAGCAACAACATGTACAGCTGTTGCTACTAAAACAGTTTCCCAGGTTGTCCCCACTGTTCCAGCTGTATACACAACAACGTATACAAATGCAGCAGGATCCACTCTCACTGGTGATGTTACTTACTATTCCACAACAAACTCTTTGGGTGCATTTGTAACGGGAACAAGTACCATCGTGCAAACAGTTCCAGCTGCATATACATCCACTTATACAAATGCAGCAGGGTCTACTGTCTCTGCAATTGTTACTTACTATAAAACCACCACAACGGGAGGTAAATTTGCGACTGGTACTAGTACAATTTCATTAACAGTTCCAGCTGCGTACACTTCCACCTACACAAATGCAGCAGGGTCCACAGTCTCTGCAATTGTTACTTACTATCCAACAACGACCACAGGAGGACAATTCGCCACTGGTACTAGTACAATTTCATTAACAGTTCCAGCTGCGTACACTTCCACCTACACAAATGCAGCAGGGTCCACAGTCTCTGCAATTGTTACTTACTATCCTACAACTACCACGGGAGGTCGTTTCGCCACTGGTACTAGTACAATTTCATTAACAGTTCCAGCTGCGTACACTTC